>JAQQZU010061291.1:0-18797 GCA_030068025.1 Parauchenoglanis punctatus | reverse complement strand
TCTCTCTCTCTCTCTCTCTCTCTCTCTGTCTCTCTGTTTCTGCTCTTGACGTTCCAAATGTGTAGGTTATCAGCGAGTTAGCCAAGCCTGTAGAAATAAGACCTTAACTAGGTACTGGATCAGCGCATGCAGTAGTTAAGAGCTTTATAACACATAAGCTATGCTAACGGCGCCATCTTTTGGTACAAGAAAACAACGCGCAATGCCTACCAGCCCTAAAACTGCAGTGCCCTTCTTCCCCGAAGCGCTATTGACCTTACCATCCACTTTGTTAGGAACTCCTGTACACCTGCACTTTCATACAGTTATCTACTCTAATCATGTGGCAGCAGCGCAAAGCAAAAAAAAATAAAAAATCACATACAGGTCAAGAGGTTCAGGTATTGTTTACATTACACATCAGAATGAAGAAAAAAGTTGTGATCTCTGTGACTGATTGTGGCATGGATGGGCTGGTTTGAGTATTTCAGAAACTGCTGATCTCCTGGGAATTTTACACACATTAGTCTCTAGAGATTATACTGAATGTTCTAAAAGGCAAAAACATAGAATGAGTGACATTTCTGTAGGTGGAACGCTTTGATGATAAGAGAGGTCAGAGGAAAATGGACAGATTGGTTTGTACTGCCAGGAAGCATATAGTAACTCATATGATCACTCTTTACAACTGTGATGAGCAGAAAAAAGCATCTCAACATGCACAAAACATTGAACTTTGAGGTGGATGGGCCACAACAACAGAAGACCACAGCAGGTTCCACTTCTGTCAGCTAGAACAAGAATTGGAGACTGTCATAAGAAAAAAAAAATTGCATTGTATTTGCATGACTGAGTGTATAAGAGCATTTGTGTCACATAATTTTTTAAAAATAAATAATTTAACTGGGTTCGATCCCCGGGTCACCCAGGGTACCTTTCTGTGTGGAGTTTGCATGTTCTCGCAATGCATGCGTGGGTTTCCTCCGGGTGCTCCGGTTTCCTCCCACAGTTCAAAGACATGCATATTAGGTCAACAGGATACTCTAAATTGCACATGAGTGTGAATGTGAGTGTGAATGAACTGACAAAAAAAAAAAGAGTTGGGGGGGCTAGTAATTTTGGCCATGTCATTTTTCAGTTTTCTTATTAAAATTCGGCACATCAATAGAATATCTTAAACACATTTTGTGGAGATTTTGTCTTTGTCCTTTTGGAAGCAATATAAGTATTAACAGTTTCTGTTATGGTCATTTCCATGGAAATATGGGCTAATAATTCTGACCTTAACTGTATCATGGACAAAATTGCCCTAATCAAGGTCCTGAGTATTGCCAATAGGTAGTGAACGTGCTTTTTGGAGTGACTGGGTCTGAACCTGAAACATCATCAGATGCATAACCAAGGGGCTTGGAGTTAAATATCCCTTTGATCTCAACAAAAACTGTCCTTCTGAAGGGACGGTCTATGCTCTGATGATAGTGTACAGGGCTGCTTTATTTGAGCATCAAAGCCAACAAAGTGGGGAGGAGGGGTTTACTAGGTGGATTATAGCAGAAGTCCATATTTTGAGCATCAAGCTGTTTTTCCAGAGATAGCTGGAGGGCATGGAAGGTCTCTTACAGTTCTTTGTCACCACCCTTGAAATACCTCAATCACATAAGATTTCAATGTGGCTTTGCTTTTCAAGCCACATAACACATATCAGGAAAGAGTCTGAATCCACACTGGAAAAGAGGTCAAATTAAGACAGCATTGGTATTAAGGTGCTTGTATAGTATATCCCTAACATTTCTCATTTTGTCTGCCAAAGTAGTATATGCCTGCAGAATAGAAGGCTTGGTGAAAGATTCAAGATAGAAGCGGGCAGGTCAGCCTTCTGTGGAATGTCAGATGTTCCATGCAACTTATGAGTCTGGGCAGCAATGCTGGGCCTTGTGAACTGCTGGTCCAGCACAGTTGGGTGCCCTTCTAGCTTAAATTCTTAAATTTCTGATGAAAGCCTCCGACATGAATGAACTGAATGTTGTCATCATATTCGGGGCCATCATGGCTAGTTGGCTGCTTGTAGAGGGTGCTCTGCCTGCCTGTATTTGGACAATCTCATCTGGAAAGCTTTCATTCTGGGCTAATGGTAGAACATCCAGTTCAGCTTTTCATTTATTTAATTTGGTGCTGTTATAAGAGAATGGGCAGTTGAAAACAATTTCCATTATGGTGGACCATGTAATAGGGAATCTACCACCATGGCTACATCCAGCTACTTCATCCAGAGGCATCTAATTCATGATCACTCCTCCAGCTACCAAATTCTGTTGCTACTAAAGATGGCATGGACCCTGCTAATCTCTTAACTGTAAAATTGGTGAGCTCATTCTGGAGGAAGATAAGTCTTTGTATTACAATGCTGTGTGGAAAGTGAGCTGAAATGTTGAAAAAGAGCCTTCAAAGAATTCTGACACTGTGTCAAGTACTCTCTGCAAAGACAGTTTTCAACTGGCCTTCACTTATCTTTCTAAACTCAAAGAAATATGTTGATCTCCTTTGGAATTTGTTGCTGTGTTGTGGGTGGCTGATTGCTCTTGGGTTCATGATCAGTCTTGTAATCCTAAACATAGCTTGGTGGTTAAATTGCTCAGTGAACAGGCATATCAATGAACTCCTCTTCCTTATCAGACATCATGTGAGCTGTAGAACTTGCTGTATCTGGCTTGAAGGACCATGTAATGAAGTTAGAGAAGTTAATTTTTGCCAGTATTGTCCAGAGGCAACTTCCACATTGTGTCTGGTCAGAACACTTGACTAAGATGCTGTTGCAAATGAGCAGGTTTGATTGAAATTCTTAACACCCACAACACAGATACAGTCAATGTTGTTTATATTAATTGGCCCTTTAAGTGCATTTTTGTTTGGTTGCTTTGATCCATGCACACAGTCAGCATTAACAACTACCAAATCAATTAAACAGTGCAGAGTGATGGAAAGTTCAACAAACAAAAACTTTAGGAATAGGCACGTTGCTGAATAGTATTACTTATGTAGTATTAGTTAGGGTAGATGGGTCTTAAATGTGGTCCAGAGTATGGCCAGTAGGTGGCCTACTTATTGCCTGGTCAAAACCTGTAGTGGACTGTAGGAGGGGACTGAGGGGCCACTGGGGGGGGGGTCGAGCATCAGCGGTGGCTGGAGGGCGGGTTGAACTGGCAGGTAACACATGATAATTCTGTGTCTGGTTACCACCAGCTTATTTATTATGTCTTTTGTGTCTTTTGTGTGTTTTCAGGAGCCCCATAACCAGAGAGAGAGAGAGAACTGAGCAGCACAAAGCCACTCATGTGTGAGTTTAATAAAATCACTGAAAAGTGCTAAGACCAAGAGAAGGGAAATAAAGAGCACTTGTTTTAAGCTCTTGCGAGCCTGTTTCCTGCCTGGATTTGTCCATTTCTATCAACACAGTTGCTTGTTCAGTCATTTCAAGACTGGACTACTGCAACTTACAAAACTGGCAGGTCTGCCTCTGAGTGACATTTGACCTCTGCAACCAATCCAGAATGCAGCTGCATGACTTGTTTTCAACCTTCCTAATTTATCCCACACCACCCCATTGCTATGCTTCCTGTACTGACTTTCCATAACTGCCCACATCTGATTTAAAACCACTGATGCTTTCCTACAAAGCAAAAAATGCAGATTGCAAAAAGGCAAAAATGCAAAAAAAAAAAACAGCAGCCACATATCTCAAATCTCTTACCACACGCCACACTACACCATGCTCCCTCTGAGACTCTAGCACTGCTTGAATGGTCCCACCATCTCCCATGGTACATGGAAATCATGCATCAATACTCTTCTCTGTTCTGGCACCTAGGTGGTGGAATGAACTTCCTCAAGATGTCCAAACAGCTAAGTCACTGGCAGTCTTCAAATAACTTCTAAAGACCTTTCTCTTTCTGAAGTATTTAATTTAGTCATTTTATTTAAAAAATGTGTTGTGTGTGTTTTGTTTACTATAGATCCTCCCCAGCAGAGTTTTACACTGATTATATTTTTAATCTGTGTGCTAGTGAACCATTCTCAGGTTATATTTAGTGAGAGAGACTCCAAAGCACTTCTGTAAGTCACTCTGGATATGGTGACGTCTGCATATGGCATCTGCATCCACCAAATGCCATAAATGTAAATGTAAATGTCTCCTCATTTTCTTTATGCAAATTCGACAGCAAATGTTACAGTGGTGAAGAAACCTGGGACACTAAGGATGATTTGCTGCCATGGAGTCAAGGAGCTTTGTTTCTAAGACCTAGTGATCATGTACAATTCTACTGAAGGTGAAGGGATGTTACAACTTACCTCATGGGTGCTGTTCATTGGTAGAGACAAGGGGCAAGTTGTAACACTTGCAAGAAAAGCCTAATAAATTAGTGCCAGCAAGGTTAATTTAATACAATTCCAGGTTGTATAAAATAAATATAATTTCTAACCAAACTGCATATATATGCACAATCAGGTGGTGGACTATACATGTCAAATTATATATAAATACTGACATGAGGCTGTATGTCAAACATTGACACATTTTTGTAAACAATAAAGGGCAGCAAATAGAATCCATGGTTTTCAAAGTATTCTCTTTTCCTTTTTAAACATTTACAAACATATAGGAAACAAATTACCGTGCACTGGCAACAGTGCCTGATCAGTGTTTTTACCAACACAATGAACAGGTCAGCACAATTCTACTGTTCATCACATACATGGTAAACATAGTGTTTACACCCTTCAGTGCACAGTTTATGCTCCCACCTCTTACAGAAGACACACTTCACCCATTACTTCCCAGGGACAGAGGATGTCACGAATTTGCCCCTTGCTGCAAGCATTATGTATTCAGCTATACCCCAACAACGTAACAGAATGCTTTGCATCAACCGGTACGCAGCAGGATCATTGAGGAGTCAAGGTGGGCTTAGGACAACTATGCCCACCATGTTCTTACAGAACTGGGAGATAGAGCAGCCAGAGCATTATGATGGGGTGAAGGAACCTCCATGTGTGTTTTTACTCCACTGTAGACTATTCCGAGAGTGTCTGGTGGAGCCTCGTCCTTCAGGCTCCCATCTGGGTGAGGTGCATGATATGGTGGCTCACGGGACCTGCACTTATGTTTGTGGAGGGCCTCATTGCCTTGGAGCACCCGTGCTTAGAGAGTCCACAGGACTTTGGGAAAAAACTCAGGTGTTTCTACGGAGCCCGCAGGGAAGAGGCCCTGCAGAGGGAACAACCCCAAGAATTTTTTTGGGGGGGCTGAGTGAACTCCTAAGCCCCTACAAGTGGCCAAGAATGAGGCTACCGCTCCGGAGCCCCCTCTTGTAGCCGATAACAAGGCAACTGCTCCTGAGCTCCCTCAAGTGGCCGAGAACGAGGCTACCACTCCTGAGCCCCCTCAAGTGGCCGAGAATGAGGCTACCACTCCTGAGCCCCCTCTAGTGGCTGAGAACAAGGCAACCGCTCGTGAGCCCCCTCAAGTGCCCGAAAAAGAGGCAATCGCTCCTGAACCCTCTCAAGTGGCCGAGAATGAGGCCACCGCTCCAGGGCCCCCTCTAGTGGGAAAAAGGGAGCCTTTTGCTCTGGAGCATGTTCCTGGCTTTAAGGATTGTGTTGCTGCTCCTCCGCCTGGCTTCTAGGATTATGTTGTCACTCCTCCACCAGGCTTCGAGGATTATCTGATCGCTCCTCCACCAGGCTTTGAGGATAATTCAGAGTCCATGTCCAGGCCAGAATCCATGTCCGTATCCATGCCCGAAGCCATGCCTGTGTCCATGCCTGAAGCCATTCCCGTGTCCATGCCTGAAGACATGCACAAAGCCATGCCTGAGTCCATGCCTGAGCTAAAGTTCATGCCCATGCCCGAGTCCATGCCCAAAGCCATGTCCATGCCTGAGTCCATGCCTGAGTTAAAGTTCATGTCTGAGATAAAGTCCATATATGAATCCAAGCCAGAGTCCAATCTCGAATCTACGCCAGGGTCCAAGTCCAAGCCCGCTCCAGTCCAAGACTCAGAACCAGTTCCAGTTCAAGCTACAGTATCCGTTTCATGTCAAGCTACAGAGCCTGTTCCTCTCTCAGTCACAGAGACTGTTCCAGTCAAAGCTAAGGAACCAGTTCCAGCCCAAGCTAAAGCACCAGTTCCAGCCCAAGCTAAAGCCCCTGTTCCAGTCCACGCTTCTGAACCAGTTCTAATCCAAGTTCCAAAGTCTGTTCCAGTACACGTCACAGAGCCTGTTCCAGTACATGTCACAGAGCCTGTTCCAGTGAGAGTACAAGTCACAGAGCCTGTTCCTGTCCCAGTCACAGAGCCTGTTACAGTCAAAGATCCAGTTCCAGTTACAGTCAAGGAATCAGCTCCAGTTCCAGTCACAGTTACGGAGCCCGCTCCTGTTCCAGTCACAGTCATGGAGCCCGCTCCTGTTCCAGTTCCTGTTCCAGTGATGGTTACAGTTCAAGCCACAGAACCTGATCCTGTTCCAGTAACGGTTACACTTCAAGTCACAGAACCTGATCCTGTTCCAGTTGTGGTAACACTCACAGATACCGCTCCTGCTCCTGTTCCAGCAGCAGTCACTGCTCAAGTCACAGAGCCAGTTCCTGTTACAATCACAGCGCAAGTCACAGAGCCAAGTCCTGTTTCAGTCACAGTCCAAGTCACAGAGTCTGTTCCAGTAACAGTCACAGTCAAGTATCCTGTTCCAGTAACATTCACAGTCAAGAATCCTGTTTCAGTCCCTGTTCCACGGTCACGGTTATAGTTCAAGCCACAGAGCCAGTTCCTGCCACAGACACCGCTCAAGTCAGAGAGCTAGTTCCTGTCACAGCCACAGCTCAAGTCACAGAGCCCGTTCCTGCCACAGCTCCAGTCTCAGAGCCTGTTCCTGTCACAGCTCGTCTCAGAGCCCGTTCCAGTCACAGTCGCAGCTCAAGATACAGAACCTGCTCCTGTTCTAGTTGCACTCCCAGCCAAAGCCACAGAGCCCACTACAGTTCCAGTCGCGCTCACAGCCCAAGTCACAGAGCCTGCTCCTGTTCCACTCACAGGCACAGAACACATCCTGGTTCCTCTGTCTCCATTCGAGCCTGCTCCTATGCCTGAGTTCCTGCCTGAGTTCCTGCCCATGCCCTCATTGAGGAAAAAGTTCCACGTGGAGTCTAGTGATACACCTGAGCGTACAAGCCCAGGCCCCCCACAGAACAACCTTGTTTGTTGCCCAATGGGGAGCGCCTTTGGGGGAGGGGGTTCTGTCACGAATTTGCTCCTTGCTGCAAGTGCGGCGTGCATTATGGACTCCGTCGCACACGCTGTACTTTCGTTTTCACCGTCACACTTGGCGCAGAGGCGTACACTTCCGCATTGTGGTGCGAGGAGGACTACAGTTCCTGTGAGCACATGCTCCCGGGTTCATCATGTGACCTGTAATTGGATGCAGATGCATCCAATCCAGAGAAAATCTAGCCCGTTTTAAAAGGACTCTGTTTCTCTGTGTTCATTAGTTTAGCCCTGCATACTATTGCCAAGCCTTTTGTTTTCCGTGTTTGTATTTCTGGTATTTGGACTCTGTTTTCCGTTTTTGTACTTGTGTCTTTTGCTTAATCTCTGATACTCTGTTTGACGATCGCTGGATCCCAGCCTGTTTTATGGATTACTCTTCTGCCTGCCATTTTTGTACCTCTGCCTCTGTGTGTATAATAAACACTTTGGATTTTATTATGCAGTCTCCTGTCCTGCACGTGTCCAGCTATACCCAGACGACGTAACAGAGGAAGCAACATCTTCACCATGCAAAAAGTTTTTCTTACTCATTATCTTATTCTGTTAATAAATATTTTCCAGAAATTTGTTCTTTTTATTTTATTTTATTTTAAGGTTGTCACTGTTTATGAAGGGCAGCTTACTTGTAACACTGTGTATCAACTAACCTCACAGTATGGAGGCTGTACTTACACTCGCTGTGAGTTGGTCGCATGTTTAAAAACATTGCTACTTTGTACGCAAGAAGACGGTGATTAAAGTAATATAAGGTTGAAGTCTGTAAATTACAAACACAGCTCAGTAACCAAAATAAACTTGTGATGAAAAAATTACTTAGATTCCCTGAAACACTTTTTAGCAGGAAAAAAAACTTGGAAACTTGGCTGCAGACCATTGCTTGCAAATGTTGTAGTACATGCTGCTTCATCTTGTGAAATAACATAAAAAGTCCCTGTTACATTTTGTCCTGCGTTATATTGTTCCCCACGTTCCCTGCACTCGCCTACTCAGTCCTTCTTTGAATCTGTCACAAAAGTGAATAGAAAAAATTACAATGTGAATTGCATACTATAAAAGTTACACTAATATTGTTATGGTGTACTTGCATGTTCTAATTAGAATGGAAGGAATAATAATTGAAACCCTGTATAAAGATCAGCTGAAGGTGAAACACATTTGAGAAAGTCCTACAAGTGTAACACCAAGGGCCATGTAAACTTGCTTTGCTGCATTTGTCATTAATTAATATTTATTTGCTTGTAGTACAAGCATGGAAGACTTAAAATTTACTGAAAGGCTGCTTGTATTCACGATTCACAGTTAAACTGGAGCACAGCTTCCATTAGCTCTTACATGAGCTCCAAGGACTAACAGTCTGTCTGGCCTTTTTTTAAGCATTGCTGCACTGCACTGAGTGTGAGCTGGCCATATGTCTGCATTTTCTTACCCTTTCTCTGTCTATCACCAGCAAATGATGATACTGTTCATCTTGCTAGCTGAATAGGGCACACCATTCCAGCACACATACATCGCTTCATCTACACACTTAAACGGTTTGTCGGCCTGATCTGTAAACATATCCATAAAGAAGGAATTAATAATGCACTTAAAAGCATGAATGATACTGGCATGCTATGAATCCATCCGCAATACAGCTATTCACAAAAGGAGAATCCAGATAGATTTCCAATCGAACATGTACACTGACACTAAAAGTACAGCAGGAATACTTTTCCTGCATTATAATGACACAGGTATGGATAAAAAATTATGACTACAATCAGAAATTATAAGGAGTCATTAATAAAAGCCTATTGACAGTTTGTCACAGTATGGATACCAAATCTTCCAAGACCAAGACCCATCTTCATTCCATCTCTGTTACCCACTTTATGCACATCCCAACCTCCTCTTCCTCGTTTTCCTGTTAGATTGATGATGAATAGCATGTTCTTAGATTGGTCACACAGTACATGTCTCTTTAGACCTGTAATTTGCCCATAACACAGAACAAAGCAGTTTGAAAATATATTTTAAGAAATTACAAGATTCTGAAATTAACCGCAACATGAAAGATTGCATGTTTCATTTACTTATAAAATGCTACAATGCTATAGCCCATGTGACACTTGAGAGGCCCTGGAAGTTGATTCAGTTGACAGTACCATACCTTTGATTTGATGTACCAGCCAATCTAGGCACAGAACACGCGAGTGCACACATTAGCTAAAGCTAACGGTAACAGCAAAACGTGTGTACAAACTAGCAGGTCTATGGAATGGAATACTGTTGATTCTTTATAACTCAATACAAATATGTACAAGTATGTTCTTGCAGCTATGTTGATGATAAGGTGCATTTCTGTTTATGTTTGCATTGAACAAGTAGGTTTGCGCATGGTTTCATTGTCAAGCCAGAGATTGCACATATGTTTTGTGCCTCACTTGACCCACCAGTCATCAGTCACCAGTTATATGAGCGCACATGTGTGTATACGTGTGTTAAAGATGTTGGAGAAGAGAACAGTGGTGACCATAGGCTGAAATCCCACGGGGACAGGGGGGACATAAGACATAAGATGAATATACAGTGTTTTTGTGCCCGAAGTGATCTAACTCTATGCAAATGTTTACTCCGTTACTTCTCAGGTAAATTGTGTGTGTGTGTGTGTGTGTGTGTGCGTGCGTGTGTGTGTGTGTGTGTGTGTGTGTGTGTGTGTGTGTATGCAGTGTTACACTGGTGCTGAAGGGGGCATTGAGGAAGATTCAACACCATGTTCATCACTCACCGTGTTCATCCAGAACAAAGTGAAGTTAGCAGTCAGAAGGATATGTTGGCTTTTTGTATACAAGCATCTAACAAGTTGAAAATTCTTTATCATAAAGGCAAAACTTTCCTAAAGAGCTCCAGAGCTCCTTTTAATTACCTGCATTATATACAAAGCAAACTGACTTTGGACGAAAGTGCATAGCAGGATGTGAACTATGACATGTTTCCATAGTTCAATGTTATGTTTAGATCACAAGAACTTTTTTTTTTACATATAAAAATAATCATAAATATTCCGAACTTAAATGTAACATAAACTTATGTTGAATGACTTTGCAGAGCAAGTTGTCTAAATTAGATCACCTTTGTGTCTAAGGAGAGATAATCTCCAGTCCAACCCAACAACTAATCACATTTCTTCAGGGGTTTGCTGATGGTCATGCAGTGGCTGACTGTAAAAACAATCATGTGTGACTGCTGATTGGTCATTTTTGTGTAATGGATGTCAGCAGTTGCCTAATTATAATTTTAAATAAGTATAACCCAACTTTTACTCAATCCTAAGCCAGGGATCAATAAAATCAAAAACTAAACCAGCTCAGTCTAGCACATATACTGGTGTAATACACATTTAAGGGGATTTATCTAAGTAGTTGACCCTTAATTGCTTAATGGGTACATAGTTTGAATTTCTTAATCTGGTCACAATCTGGTTTTAGAAGCATTGTAACATTTGGCTCCTAAAGGATTGAAATGTTGGTTCTGATTGAAATGTTTTTTATATTTTACTGCACAGCAAAAAGTGATGAAAAGTCACCTATCAAGTTTTTTTGTTTAAATTAAGGGCCATGCCATGGTGGCAATCAAGCTGGCACAGTATGTTGTTGTTATTTGTTATTGCAGGTAACTTCATTTATAGTTGTGCAGTGGCATTAGCGGCATTGTCAGTAGCATTGCAGACTTACAGCTCCATGGTCTCTATATCAGTCTTGAACTTGAATTACTGTCTGTGCTGACTTGCATGTTCTTCCCATGTCTGTGTGGGGTTCCTTTGGGTTCTCTTGTTCTTCCCCCTCCCTAGAACATGCCAGTAGTTTCTCTAATGGCCCTTTTCCACTGCATGGTATCAGCTCGACATGACTCCACTCTACTCGCCTGAATTGTGGATACCACCTGGTACCAGGTACTATTTTTGGAATCAACTCCATGAAGGTTCCAAACGAATTGAGGCAATACCAAAAGGTGATGTGAAAAGGCTGCAGACTACTGATTGGTCAGAGAGAATCTTCATTATCACTATCATCATCATCACCATTATGTGAGATGGGATGTCCTGAACAAACCCTCCATTTTTAAACAGTGTTATATTTATTTATTATACTTGAATATATGTGTCTATATGTGTGTTTTCACTACTCATGTACATTTGTGTGTGTACCAAATATAGTTATGGCAAGCCAAAGTTGCCACAATTCCTATCTAATTTGTTTTGTTTTAACAAAAAAAAAAAAAAGAAATACAAAAAAAACAGTGTTCAAACTGTCAGGACACTGCATAATGGTAAGTCCATAAAAAGCATCAGTTGACACTAAATTGCCCCCAGGTGCAATGTTTGTGTGCGCATGATTCCCAGGTGTACTACAACCTCATGCCCAGTGTTGCCAGGATAGGCTCCAGATCAACTGTGACTCAGATCAGGGAGGAATCATGTTGTTCATGCCTGCCTAGCTTTTGAACTGTTTTTGGACCATGCCTTTTGTGAATGACCCTGGACTGTTCTCAGTTTATGAGTTTTGTATTAAGGATAATAAACCTTTTGCGCACAGGTCCAAATGTGCTCTCTAAAGCCCAGATGTTAAATAATTAATTAATTAACTAACTAACATGTTTACCAAATCATCATCAATAACAGGATTTATTTTCAGGAAATATACTGTAAACTGATGCTGATGAAGATTTGTGTACAGTTTTGTTCTCTTATCAGCAAAGAATTATTTACAAGTGGCATGAAGATGACATTACTTTTTGTACCTCACAGTGTTTGTACCTTTAAAGCAAGCCTTTTCATGCATAAGAGCTTCGTCTGCCACGTAAACAGTATTTACCATCTCCTAAAGGAAGATACTTGGTTCTGAGAGACATTAGACGACAGCTGACTTTATGTTGCCTAGCGAGTTGGACAATGCATAATGGTATCTACTGCAGCCTATTACAATATTGAATGGACAGCTAGTAATGCAATTACTAGTGCAATAGTAAATACTAGTGCAATTACTAATGCAATTGTAACTCAAATCTGCTTAAAAACTGCAATTTATTGTATAAACAATACAGGTCTCTTCACTTCTCACCTTATTGGTTAATTGATCTGATTTGGTAAATTGAGGGTTTTTATAACTAAAACCTGATGGAAATTAGTAGCTGTCCCATAAGTCCATCTGGAATGAAGAAGAGACCTGCACACCAGACTCCCCTCTATTTTACTGAGTCCAGCCCCAAAAGGTCATGCATAACATGCAACATGCAATAAACTCCATCTAGACTCCTGGGAAAAATGGCATGGCTGGGACAGCTTCTCACAGATTGAGTTCCCCTGCCGGAATGCATGCTGTTCTTCACTCACATATATGTGTCATGGCATGGCATGGTTATTTGGGGAGGATTGCATCTTCAGTGCTTCAGTTGAACAGGAAAGAACATGATGATTTTACCTGATTTTACCTGTAAGAGCAAAAAAAAACAGTTTTTCTTTGAAAGGTCAAGGTAAGTGTTAGATGTAAACAAGTACAGCAATACCAAAGTGAATATAAGCAATGAGAAAGATTTGTGTTTTATAAGTGTATGTGCACAAGTGTGGGTCCGTTTATGTGTGCCTTACAAAACGAAGTATGTTATGTACGGCCTCTGAGTCCTAATCTTTCTTTGGTTTAGACTTAAAGCAATACATATAATTTGAATCTTTATTTCACATTTATGACTACTGTCTAATCTACCATCTGTTCATTTCTACCATCTGAGATGGCCTGAACTTTAATATGAGACGTGTGAGAGAAAGAGAAGGAACAGTGTATTCCTTCTGACATATGAATCCATATATCAGTTAAAGGTCAAAATGCTGGCAAAATCCATTCCACCTGATATTACAGACTTTAACTTTGGGGAAATGGGGGTGGGTTACCGTGAGTGGGGAAAAAAGGTGTCTATTAAAAGCAAGCATCTTCAGGCATTCCTTCCCTGTTAATGCTAATGGTTAATGGACCTCTTTGGTGATACATTTACATTTACATTTATGTCATTTGGCAGACGCCCTTATCCAGAGCGACTTACCTACATCTTCTTTTATACAAGTGAGCAGTGAAGGTTAAGGGCCTTGCTCAAGGGCCCAGCAGTGGCAGCTTGGCGGTGCTGGGATTTGAACGATCACTAGTCCAATGTCTTAACCCCAGAGACAGTAGGCAATAGGTATTTGTCCATCAGTGGTATCCAAAACTTGGTCCAACCAAGTAGAGTAGTATTGCAAAGAAACTGAAAAAAAAAAAAATCTTTAGTTCAAAGTTCAAAAACACACACAGATAATAATCTGGTGAGGGAGGAGTTGGGGACTCCTGCAAAGTTTAGAATGCCCATGGGGCTCCCCTGTTCTTTCCTGTTTTAGAACTGTGCGCAATATTGCAGGCATTTGACGACCGTCATAGTTGTGAGAGGAGGAGAAGGCAGGGTATATAAACACATCTCTTCATCTCTGGTAATCAAACAATCATGGCTACAAAACAAGAGCACGTAAAGGCACCATCCAAGGCCTCTTCTCCGGTGCCACAGACTCCATCTCCAGCACCTACTGCAGCTCCATCAAGTGCTGCAGCAGCACCAAAACTGGTACCAAAATCTGATAGTGTCGCCATGGTAAGTTTATCAACTGCTATACATAAGAATTAAGAAAATCTACTTTTCATCTTCAACAGAAATGTTCTTAATCAGCCAAGTCTTTTCTTCTGTATTGAATTGAATAGGTAATGAATTTAGCAAGTGACCGTGAATGACATTTTATTATATTGTTTGATTTTTTTTTTCCTTGCACTAATTTTTGCATTCATTTATGCTCCAGCCTACACTAAAAGTATATTACTGGGCAGTACAGTAGTTGGCATCGCCACCTCACATTTCATGGTCCTGGGTTCAATCCTGACCTTTATGATCAGATAAATGCTTGTTGCTTGTCTGGCATATAATTTGATTTTTTTATTTTTTATTTTTTAAATACATACATAAAGTTAAATGAAGACATCATTAAAAGACATCATGAAGTTACCCAGAAGGCAAAAATCTATTAAAAGAAAAGGTTAGTCATTGTACAGGTTTCACCCATAAATTCTGACTGTTATTTCTGAGAGTATTTCTGAGAGTATCTTAACTTTCCAAAGGTAACAGTAGTTGCCTGAGTATGCACAGTATGTGGTACTCAATTACTGGAGGCATGAATGATAGCCGATCTCGTTTAGCATGTGTGGGGTGTATTCCTACTATTTCAGGTCTGCCATTTGGTATTTGTAGCTCATTGTTCTTAATTTAGCCCCCATTCCAGAGGTAGGTGGCATGACCTTCAAAATATTAGGCACAATAAGAGATGTTAGTGTTAGTGCCAGACTGGGGAATATGTGACCCAACAGCTGCCACACCATGACCTTCCTGTAAAACCATCATGGGCTCTATAATCCTCTTTGGATCACAGATTATGGTCAATCTCACTAAGTATTGAGAACTTATATCTGGTATGTGTTAGTATTGTATATCAGGATAATTAGGAGGTGAGTGATGATGCAAATCTTTAGCTTGTCTGTCATTAAACCCATTCATGGAAATGGCTGCCTTGTAACATGATTCTCACCCCTTGTTTGCAGAATGACTTCAGTGCTGAGCAAATTGAAGGTAAACAAATGTGTGTAAAGAAGTCTGCCCTAATTAATACATATTGTAATAAATTTATGTTAGATAAACTTGCAGTCCTGATTCCAAAAAAAGTTGGAACATTGTGAAAAACATAAATAAAAACAGGATGCAATTATTTGCATGTCTTTTTTAACCTATATTCAATTGAATAAAATACAAAGACAAGATATTTAATGTTCGAACATACATGTAAATATGCACTCATTCTGAATTTGATGCCTGCAACATCTACCAAAAAGGTTTGGACAGGGGCATGTTTGCCACTGTGTTACATCACTTTCTATTTTTACCAACACTCAGTAAGCATTTGGAAACTGAGGACACCAATTGTTCTGAAAATGAAACTCTTTCCCATTCTTGCTTGATATATGACTTCAGTTGCTCAACAGTTCAAGGTCTCTGTTGTCATATTTTACACTTTATAATGCACAACACATTTCCAATGCGAGACATGTCTGGACTGCAGGGAGGCCAATCTAGTACCCACACACACGCTTTTTCTACAAAGCCACGCTGAATGTGGCTTGGAATTGTCTTGCTGAAATAAGCAGGGATGGCCCTGAAAAAGACGTCGTCTGGATGGCAGCATATGTTGTGCCAAAACCTGTATGTTTCTGTCAGCATTAATGGTGCCTTCACAGGTGTGCAATTTACCCCCATAAAATTTGGATGGTCCTCTCAAAGAGGAAACTCTTTAGCCCAGCACATGACATCCATGATTTCCAAAAACAATGTGAAATGTGAACTGATCAGACCACAGCCCATTTTTTCAATTTGTATCAGTACTTCAGAGATGACCTCAGCCACAGAAAAGTCAGATGTTGTTGATATAAAGCTTTTGCATTGCATGGTAGAGCCTTAATTTGCATTTGTAGATGTAGAGCCGAGCAATGGTTTTTCGGAAGTGTTCCCAAGTCCATGTAGTAATGTCCTTTATACAATCATGTCAGTCTCTAATGCAGTGCCACCTGAGATATCTCTCAGGTGGCACTGCATTAGAGACTGACATGATTGTGAAGGTAACAAGTATTCAGTGTTGGTTTTCAGCCTTGCCTTTTATGAGCAGCGATTTCTCTGGATTCTCTGAATTATTTGATGATGTTTTGTATTATAGATGTTGAAATCCCTATATTTCTT
Organism: Parauchenoglanis punctatus; assembly: GCA_030068025.1. Taxonomy (NCBI): domain Eukaryota; kingdom Metazoa; phylum Chordata; class Actinopteri; order Siluriformes; family Auchenoglanididae; genus Parauchenoglanis; species Parauchenoglanis punctatus. Next base: position 2,665 of record JAQQZU010061291.1, on the reverse strand, counting down.
GCAAATATATGTTGGTCTTAAACTCTTGGACTATTTGCCAGTGCAATTTCTCACAAACTGGTGAATCTTGCTCCGTTCTTGCTTGTAAACTACGATGTCCCTTTCATACCCAATCATGATACTATTAATTGCTACCAATTAACCTGTTTACCTGTGGAATGCTTCAAGCAGGTGATTTTTGAGCAATCCACAACTTTCCCAGACTTTTGTTACCCCGTCCCAACTTTTTAAAAACATGTTCAAATTCAGACTGAACGTATAATTACAAAAAATAATAAAGTTTATCAGTTTGAACAATAAATAAGTCTATAATAATAGATAATGCTGAGATAATAAGATAAGAGTCTTTGCATTGTTTTTAATTGAACATAGGTTGAAAAGGATTTCAAATCATTGCATTCTGTTTTCATTTACGTTTTACATGGCATCCCAATGTTTTTGGAATCAAGATTGTAGTTGATGCCAAATATTATACATAGTGGACTTCTAATAAATTGTCCATCTTTGCCTTGTGCTACACCTCTGCAGACATCAAAGAAACCTTCTCACTGTTCATTAAGACAGCCAAGGGTGAAATCTCACTTTGTCAGTTTGGGGATGTGGTAAGGAGTTTGGGTCTGAATCCGACCAATGCAGACATCTTCAAATTGCTGGGGACATCAAACCCTGAGGGTAAGTAAATTAATAACCTAATAAGTAATTAAACAAAGAGAAGCCAACATGAGGCAAGGGGTGAGTCAGGTCAAAGTTACTCAGGCATTGCCCAAGAACAGCCAAGCTACAACTGTTGGGTCCTTCAACAAGGCATTTAATCCTGTCTGCTCCAGAGGAACTGTATCATGGCTGACCCTGTGCTCTGACCCCAACTTCCTAACAAGCTGAGATACAGTATGAGATACGATAAATTTCACCTTGCTGTAACAAAATGAATGACAACATGAAATATTTTTCTTTATTATCCAAAACTTGATCTTTCATTTCCATGCCAAAAGTTTTTGTATGTCAATTTCCATGAGAATTGAATTAAGTATTTTGCATATTACACATATTACACTTCAATTTCTTTAACAACTTGAGATAGTCTGGCCCACTGGGTTATTTAGTAAAATGTAGTGAACTAAATTGATGGTTGACATTGACAGACAATTCACTTCCTTACATCACGAGCAGAGCTGCTAATACTGTGTGCATGCAATACTACCACAATTATTCATGGTTACTAGACAATTGACTATAAGAAAAAGGATGCTGAATGTGAGACAACAGCACAGAAATAGAACATGTTTGTAGTTTCATACTCTATCGAAGACAACAGAAATATATGGTTTCACTGAAGCATGAAACAATCCATGTATTTAAGATCAAATCTGATATTTCCCAAAGAACTTCTGAGCAAAACCTTAGCACACGTCTGTAAATGATAGTTATGATAGTAAAGGTAGTTATGATTCTGTGCTTGTAACTGCAAGGGTGAGTTTCAAAGCTTGTAGTCTATACGTTACTAAAGATAAGAGTGTTTCCCAAATAAATACATTTAATATTTTATTATTATGATAATTTCCATTATAAAAAGTGTATACATGTTAAAATTAATGGACTTTTTCCTAAGATGTAAGTGTTTTAATGTGTCATATATGCACAGGTTGGCTCTTAACATCAGTTAAAACACCATGCTAAGCCAGATGTTTCATACTTATCACCATTATAGAATAGATGAAGTTGCTGTAAAAACCTCTCCAAACTCAATTCAATTTTGCTTTACCCTGTTGTGTTCCTGTGTTACAGAACTTGCCTCCAGATCTTTGAACTTTGAAACGTTCCTGCCCATGTTTCAGCAAATCTCAAAGATATCAAAAAAAGGCAAATATGAGGATTTTGTAGAGGCACTACGTGCCCTTGACAAGGAAGGCAATGGCACAATTATGTGTGCTGAACTCCGCCAAATACTTCTCACACTCGGTACTGAATTTCACACTCAGCTTTTTATTGCCAATGTCAAGTATATATTTACTGTTACAAGAGAATCCAAAAGTCATTCATGAAAAGCAAACATTACTTATATTACTTACTCAACTTACTTATTAAGAAGAGTATATTTATTATACTCATTATTAAGAAATCAATGTTAAAAATCAGATTAAATTCAACTTATTTGATAAATAAAATATTAGATATTTCAACATTCTGTTCAAACACAGTTCACTTCCATGATATCACAGTATACATTTCTTTCCATATTTCTACGGTTATACACACATTTTGTGAAATTAATGTCAACTCTAAAGATAGGCCAGATAGTTCTTATGTCATCAATGCTATTGCTTTCAATAAATATTCTTTCATTCTTATTGGTTAATAAAACATTATTGGCAATAGGCTCATACTTGGTCCCTATAGCCATTATATATGTATTGCACATTGCATATACAGCATGTTTACACTGTAATTTCTTGTGCCAGGTGAAAGATTAACTGTGGTTGAAGTGGACAGCATTCTTGCAGGACAGGAAGACTTGAATGGCTTCATCAGCTATGAAGGTAGTCTAATGTTTTATAGTGCAAATAAACTGCTTTCTCACCAAGCAGTGGGATTTTTAATGGACCTTCTTTTTCTTTTCTAGCTTTTGTGAAACAAATCATGGCAGAATGAATGACAGAAGCAGGTA
>JAQQZU010061144.1:0-18815 GCA_030068025.1 Parauchenoglanis punctatus | reverse complement strand
CTCTCTCTCTCTCTCTCTCTCTCTCTCTCTCTCTCTCTCTCTCTCTCCCTCTCTCTCTCTCTCTCTCTCTCTCTCTTCCACTCTCTCACACACACAGACAGACACATACACACACACACACATACACACACACACACGCACGCACGCGCACACACAAAGATCTTTTCAACAACTTTGTACATTTTTATGAATAGAGTGCTGTTCTGAAGTATCTTGGCCTACCTTTTTCCTGGCTGGTTTTGTTGACCTGAAAAGAAGTAGATTCTGTGTGTTCAAATCTGTGAACATTTTGTTCTGCTATTTTTTGCTGCATGCTGCATCTTGAATAAGATTGATATATAATAAATAATTGTATTTATTATATATCAGTATATACTTAAGTCATGTGGTAATGCGGTATGGTAACGTGGAGAGTTTCGTCTTTCAGGCTGTAAATTCTTTAGGTTATTGAGAATATATAGAATTTTAGAGTTTTGAAAATACCTACAGTATGTATACACTATGCGCCTCCTTTCCAAGCGTGTATTAGAGTGTACGTTGGCCATCAGGTTTCTGTAGTATACTTCCAAGTACTTGCATTCACACTCCCTTGCTTTTTCCATGCTAAATAATAAGTATGATCCTCCATTTATTAAAAATTTGAGTCCCCAATCCAGCACCAGCAAACATTGATTACTCTTCTTTCTTATTCTTTGTTTTCCTTTCTCCTTTTTTGATGTCTTTTCTGGTGCTTCCCTCTGGACTCATGCTGCCCCTTGTAAAAACGTGAAACGTGAAAGGCGCTCTCTAGATGCTCCCTGTATAGATAGGATGCGTTCTAAGCTTTTGAGAACACAACAATTCGTAGTTACAGGTAGTTATACACTAATGAAAACATATTTATGAATTCCATAAGTATATTATAGAATATATACTCCATTTCTGTTAATAGAGATCCTCAAAATCCTACATAATGGACCTCTAATCAAATACTGTAGTGTTAAAGGTTAGATTACACTGCACAACAATTTTTTTGAAAAGTCTTGCTTTCTGAAAAGTTTTTGCTGATTGTGACAGGTACCTACTGGGTTTGCACAAATATAGTTTTGGTTTTACTGCATCACGAAGGAACTCTGAGAAATAGACATTTATATGTTTACTGACAATAACGTATTTAGTCACGTTTATGTTTCGCAAATGCTATTAAATTCAACAGAATTAAAAGTGTTTTGCTCCGTATTTTCTTTTGTATTCAATGTCTGGTGCATCACGTTGCAGTGTCCAAGATACTAAACTTTACTATACTGATACTATACATACACACTGACTATCTATGTTAACCAAATGAGCAGGATCGGTGTATGCAAGCCACCTTTATAGCATGCTTAGACAGTGTTAAACTCGTTCAGACCTGTCCAGGCATGCCCAGGATGTCAACTTCCACATAACAGCTTCCATCCTGGTCTGATTCCATGTCTGGACATGCCCAGGCTGCACAAACCGTTGTTGATAAGTCACTTACGGGAGCGAAAATGTTTGGATACAAAAAGAAGAAAAAATCATGACAAAACTGAAGATTTCTCAGAAACGGTACGTGATGGGTAAAGTTTGATGTGATATTCGTGATCAGCACCCAAAAATCTATAAGAAACTCCCAACAGTATTCAAGAACCAAAAACTTTGTTGTGCAGTGTTATCAATTGGTTAAATTACATTGGTACAGAACATGGCATACAGAGCATTCGAGTGAAAGTTGGATACGTTATGCAACATTTGCTTGTGCCAGAATGTCGATATTCAAGGTGCTGCAAATAAATTGCATGTGAATTTTTTGTTGTTGTTGTTGTGAGACTGGGTTGGTAGTAAGTACTTTGCTTAAAGACAAAATATTAAAGGGTTTTTTTGTAAATTACTTTACTTTAAATTACACCCTGCTAGTTACTGGGTAAATACCTGTTATGTAAGGCATAAATAAATTAAGTACAGAGTAAGGAAAGGGTTTGATGGTAGGAGTATGTTGTTATTACTGGGTAATTTACGAACATTTTACAAATAGGGAACATATCTATGATTTTGAATTCATTGTACTTCTAAGCGTAATGATAGGTCACTTAAATATGGATGTCGCACACCCATGGATAAACCCCACAGCTAGATAAAATAGGCCTAAATTCTGCAGTCTCCAGTGTTAGCTAGTATAATCACTTGGAAAGATGCGTTCAACAAATGTGTAAAAAAAATGTACATTGAAATGGGCTTTTCTACACCACAGCTGTTCTAATTAAGTCATAGTTTAGGCTAGACTATCCAATAATTGGAAGTCTGTGAATTATATGAAATCAAAGGTTTTATTAGCTTATTATGCCCATCTGTGTGTGCTTTCTTTATTTTCTGCAAACAAATAAACACACATACTTCTACGCACGCAGACTGGAGTCTTGATCAGTATGCACCAAGTAGCTGAACTGTGGGCATAGGATAAAGGTGAAGATTTAATTTCCAACATATTAATTGTAGAAATACATTGTATTAACAAACTGCAATAAAATCACAATAAATTATACAATACAATTGTATTAATGTAGACGTTCAGCTGAAATGGATTCTAAATTAGGCTAAGAGTTTGCATTAGCGTTCACACTGGAAGTGACCGTGCTGTAGGCCTCGGAGACTACAGCAACCCATCCATTTCACCTTGTGACATTTCATGCTCTCATCTAAATCAATGTTTGCAGCTCTCTCTTTCAATCAGAAGTAGCGTAGGTAGTGAGAGCTGCTCCTCAGCCATGGTGGCACTCAAAAAGTTTTTACTTGTTTAAAGAAACTGAAGAAATGCTCTGCCTGTGTGCTGCACCGAAAAATTGTGAGAGCTATTTTGTAAAGGGCAGCCAGACCTGGGAATGCTCAATCCAATTTGTGATCTTGTGAAACTCGAGCTTTCCATTGTTTGTTTTGCCCATAGTGTGGTGTTTTTCTCCTTCTGCAGTGTGTTGTGTGTACTAGAGGGGACATCTTTTGATTAAAATCTTAGATTAAAATGCATCGTTGCTTGTACTAACCTTAATTTAAACACGTTTCTAATTACTCGGTTGAATTATGTAAAGTGAGCATGATCAATTCATCTAGTAGTAATGTAAACCAATGACATTATGAAATCTCATGAGACTGTTGTCATTGATGGAAATATGACTATAGAATTAATTTAACACAGCAAACGCACGTGTGGTAGTATAGTACAGTGGTAATGTGGATGTTGCTGAATGGTGAGCTGGGTTTGATCTTAGCTCAGGTGAGAGCATGGAATTAAATTTTGTTCAAGGATTCAAAAATACATAATCAAATCATGCTGGATGTACAAAAATAAATTGTGTTAATGTAACACAGTTCAATCCCATGGTCCCAATGTATGCATTCGAATTAAGTAAATTAAATGAGCGTTTATTTTCAGTATGCTGACTTCAAAATGTTGCCCTGTTTTAGCATGGGTGCGTGCAGCCCATGGCATCCATTAAAGATCTGCTTGTGTCTATAATAAAAGCAGATGGCCATGTCATTATCTGGATGTTTCTTGTAAGTAATTTTAAGTGACTTATAAGTACAATGAATTCAAAATCATAATTAAGTTCCTTCATTGTAAAATGTTTGTAAATTACCTAGTAATAACTGCTTACTTCAACCATCTTTACGTAATTTTAAGTAACCCATAATTATGTTTAGATTACAATGATTTTGAAACCAAAGGTTCTTTGGAACATGTTTGTAAATTACCTGTTAGTAACCACTTACTTCTACAATCAAACCCTTTACTTACTCTGTACTTATTTTTTCTTATGCTTCACTTAACAGGTATATACCCTGTAATTAGAAGGCTGTAATTTAAAGTGCTAACATTTTTTTGTTGTTGTTGTTGTTTTTTGGACCCTATGACCTACTTGGTGCTCAGGAACCTTACGTAATCTCCTGCTTAAAGCATCTCACAGTATTTACCTGTTGCAACTGTAGGGCATAGCAACACATGGTGCCAGTGAAAAGACCTACCTGATGCATAGTGCTGCTGATTTTGTCGTTGCCACATTCACTGTGATGAGGTACACAGTCATGGCCGTCAGAGTGGTGCTGAGATCAGACAACTGCAGCACAGAATGTAATAACAATTGCATATAAAACTACTTCAGTGTTGGACATGCATATCAGGATAAAACCCTTTTCGTGTTATCATATGGTTGATCTTTATCATATAAATTCTCTCAGTAATCTCAGTAATGATCTGTTCTGGTTTTCTGATAATGTTGAAATGCTTCCCAGCAAGCCGTTAAACATCTTGACTTATGTCTATGTTCAAATGATTATGTAATGGACAGTAGAGACAAATGGATTGTCTTTATTTCTTCTTCTGCATGTAAATACACACCACTTGATAAAGTGTGCTTGTACACAAGTATGACGAACTCACAAGCAGATCAGCTAAAAATAGTAAGCTGTCATTGTTTCCCAGGTTCTCGTGGTACACCCCCTCAGTTTTCCTACACCAAAGAAACCACAAGATCCCAGATTTATCTCTCTGCCATGCTGCTGCTCATGTGGGGATGCAGGATTTACTATAGCAATGCTTATTGTAAATGAGGCAGACAAATTACAGCAGCAGTTTATTTTTTTTATAGAGCCTTGATATCATGAAAACATTATATACATTATATATAAAATGTAAACCTATAAGAGATTATGTTATCTAAACCATCTAAAGGTATATTAATTTGAATTTTAGTGTATTGTCCATCTTATTTTTTTCATGGTATAAAATATAAATACATTTGCATATTTATTGTATAGCATGATGGGGCAGCGGGCAGACACCTCACAGCTCCTGGGTCCCAGGTTTGATTCTGATCTCGGTGGAGCTCTGTGTTTGTTCTCTGTGCACCCATGTGGGTTTTCTCTAGGCTCTCCAGTTTACACCCAAAGCATACCAGTAGGTGACCTGGTGACTCTAAACTCATTTGAGGTGTGAGCATGGTGCCGTGTGGTAGACTGGTGTCACATCCAGGGTGTATTCCTGTCTCACATCCAGTGTTCCTGAAATATGCTCTGGATCAACTGAGACGCTGACCAGGATAAAGTGGTTACTAAAATCGACTGACTGACTAATTGAATGAGTGAATGAAATGAATTGGGGAAAAGCTGTATGCAAAAATTAAAATAATGAAAAGATTGAAATGTGATAAAATTCAAACTAATGCATGTCTGGGTGTTCAAAATCTTCTAAAATATATTTTGTTTGAAGCCATTAACATTGAGTGGAACAACATTGATGTTTGTATGTATGATGTTTTCTGTAAAAAACCGCCTGCACGTTTACCCATAAGACTTAAGGAAATCAAAAGGAAAAGCCGTCCGACACTACAGTATGTATTTGTTTAATTCTTGCTAATTTCCTGACCAATTATTTGCTGTTGAGACCATTAAAAGCATAATATTTTGTAATTTTAGTTTTGGCCCATGTTTTGCCAAGGTGCTTACATACAAGCGTATAAACCTGTTAATATCACAAGCCTTTGCCACTAAGATATTTTTGTTACTAGTGAAGAATAAAATGAAACTGCAGGTAGTCTGGCAGGTGGAATACATCTACAGACATAAAGTGCTGTTCGACTCTGGGCAGGAGCTCCCTTCTCCTGCCACTTGGTCTGAAATACTCTGGGTTATTAGAGTTATAGTATGATATGCATTTGCATTCATGCATATTGGTGATCTCAAAGTCACACCGAGATGTTCCTGCAGAAGGAGAATAAATGTCTTCTCTGGGGTCAATAAAAGTTTGTCTAGACTGACATCCTGTCCACGGTGCTCTGTGAGCCAAATATAACTGGCTTTGTATAGAAAGCCCTTTGAGTTCCCTTATGTTTTCCTACCGCATATTTTTTTTTAATTTATAGATGACTAATCTCAAAATACAACCATGTTTAGACTATTCTGATTGTCTAAGCTGCTTGGGTATTTAATTATATTAAGTTTGCACTTCAGTTGCACTTTAACCATGATTTTGGGTCTTGTCATATTACACTGACATTAAAAAGTTTTTTTTGTAAAATAAAGTGCAGAGGTATGCAGAAGCAGAAGGTTATATAACTTTGAAAAGGTTAAAGGGTAATGCTGTAGTCCTTGAAAAAACTCCCATTGCTGTGAAACAGTCAATAACATGCCTGTCACTGTTGCAGAACAACACTTCACAGCACATGATGGCAAGGTTGAAGGCATATATTTGGTTCCTGACCCTGGCTGGGTCTGTGTGATGTGCTCTCATGCAGTGGAGCTTGGGTAAAAAAAACAAACCACGGATTGCTGTCCTGATTAGCTTGTGGTAGCACAGCAACCCTGATGCCTGTCTGTTCAATGTTACCCCAAGGTCTTCCCTTTGCCAGTGATCTACCGACTAGCAGGGCCTGAAAACATCACACAGATGGAGACTTTCGATTTACTGGACATGTGACATGGAATAGGCACTGCAAAAAACAGAGTGTACAGTGTATGGTGTGCACCATTGTACAGTGTACATTGTATGTGGGTTGCACAGTTGATTGTATGTTACATTTTTACAATTGCTGGTATAAATAATATTTTTATCAAATAGTATATTGATCTACTGTTAAAAAAATATATTAATTAATTAAAAAAACACTCTACAAACATTATGACAAGGGACCTCATGCAATATTATCCACTCATACAAACAGATTTGTTCTTAAGCGGCTTGTACAAGTGATTTAAGGGAACTTGACATATTCACCAATCTTCTATTTTGAAATTTTCTCATAGCCAAAAACGCAATTTATGAGTGGTCCAGACCTGTTGAAGAGGTCATATGCATTTACTCTGCTGCCATCCAAACCTACATTTATTTCTTTTTTTTATATTTAATTTTTTTGAAGCATTTCACTTATTTCTCACCTAATTCAGTTTTGTTTCTGTAATTTGTCTCTACATTTTTACATTTTCAGGTACTGTTACACTGCTGAAAATTGTTAACTGGCATCTTTATTAAGTGAGCCAAAATAACTTTCACTTCCGCTTTTCTTTTACCATTTAGTCATCATTTTGTGATTTCTGGAGCATTGCAGGCATCACTAAATTCAAATGACCTTTGTCAGAAAGGTGTTTTGCACTTTACTGGGAATCAATATACATAAGTGAATATGAAGACAATCATATCAGCATTTCTGAAACCTTTGTCAATGTTTTGGAAATTCTTTGTTACGTTTGGCCTATGCAAACATTTGCACACAACTTTACCAAGAGATTGATAAATAAGGCCCAGATGTGTATAAATATTGTCTTATTGTCAGTACTGTGGGATGTGGCTGTACACATTTGCAGGCAGGAAGCAGAAGGAAAGCAGAAAGGTATTTACTTAGACCACACAGGCAGACAAAGTCTAAAATGTAATCCAAAACTCAATGTAAACTGGGCAGATATCAAAAATATAAGGCTTATGGGTAATATCAGGGTAATCCACAGGTAATCCACATTCAGATTCCAGTAAAGCAGGCAATGGTCAACTCACAGAAAACACAAGTATCAAAGGTAAGGCCGAGACAAAATCCAAAGCCCAAACACAGATCAAAAAACCAGCAAGACAAAAACAGGGAGAAAAGACCAAAGAAAGTGTGCAATGCTCACAGCAAGAGGCCTAGACCCACAATCTTGGGCATGGCACAAGACATCAAAATGCCAAACTTTAGCCTAGAAGAGGGCATGGGCGTGGACTTGGGCACAGGCCTGAGCAGGAACTCTGGCAGCTGCTTAGACAGACATTCAGACAGGAATTTGAGGCTCAGACATCGGCATTAGTTCAGGCATGGGCTCGGGCACAGGCTTTGGTACATGTATAGGTTCAGGCATGGCAAAGACATGGACTCATATGTGGACATAAACTCAGGCATGGGTATAGACATGAACATGGGCACAAGCATGAGCATGGACTCAGACATGGGCGCAGGTACAGGCACTGCAGTGGGTATGGACATAGACTCTCACGTGGGCCTAGACATTAGCATGGGAACAGGTATGGGATCAGACACTGGAACTACAACAGGCTCCAAGAGTTGAATTGGAACAGACTCAGAGACTGGAATTGGAACAGATTTGGAGACTAGAATTGGAACTGGCTTGGAGACGGGAGCTGGCTTTGAAACTGAAACTGGAGCAGGCTCATGTGTAGAAGCTGACTCAGGCATTGAAGCTGGCTCAGGTGTGGGGATGGCGTCATCCTCGAAGCCAGGAGGCGGAATGATGACAATATCCTTAAAGCTAGGAGTAGGAGAAGACTCAATCTCTGCAGCATACTCTAGATGGAAGGCTTCTCTTTTGGCCTCTGGAGGGAGCTCTGTACTGAAGGCCTCCCTTTCAGCCAATGGAGGGAGTTCTGCAGTGAAGAACTCCCTATCGGCCACTGGAGGGAGCTCTGGAGCACAGTTGTTGCTGTAGACCACCCTTACACATTCAGATTCCAGTAAGGCTGGCAATGGTCAATTTACAGAAAACAGAAGTATCAAAGGTAAGGCAGAAACAAAATCTAAAATCCAACCAGATTTCTTAGGCAAGACAAAACCAGAGAACAAAGGCTTGGCAATAACAAAAGTTAAGTTAATGCTTTGCGATTATAGCATGTGCGAGTGAGTCCTTAAATAGTGTCTATAACGAGCCTTAATGCTTGCCAGGTGCAGCCACTCAGGCCGTCCACATGATGCCACGGTGCAGCCTGGGAACTGGAGTCCATTCCAATTGCGCAACCATGCAAACCTGGAGGCTCATGTAGCAACACTGTGCAAGCGAAGATCAAAGAGAGCATCCAGGACTTACAGTGAGGGGCAAATCCATGACAGATTTCTATTCCCTAAACCTTAATCAGCCAATACAGTGTATGCAAATATGCAACAGTCATATTTTTTTTATATAATGTTTAGCATATTTATTTTTGCTTCTAAAATTTTTAGGGGTAATTGTGGAACTTGAAGAAAGCAAGTGTTAGCCTTCACCCTGCCAGGTTGATGGCTGTCGTGTGATAGAGGAGGCACATGACACTGGTGCATGGGAATTGGTAAAAACAAATGTGGGTAAAAAATGTATTAAGTAAGGGTGTGTCAATGTGGCATTTTTTTCTGGCAGAAAAGCGCTGATAGGGTGCTGGGGATCGCTTCGGTCGTGCATCCATATAGAGTTTTATTGGCAGAAAAAGCTCTGGCTTCATCCAAGCGCTTCATAAAAAATGCTTCACATCAGTTTTGTCTCTTTGATAATTCCTTGAAAACTTATTACCGCTTTAATTGGTTGCCTGAAAAGAAGTGACATTGATGACACCAGCAAAGTGTTCTGCAAAGTTTAAAATTTTAACTGGGAGTGCTTGGAGTGGCTGCACAAAAATGCCAGAAGGCTCGGGAAAAAAAAAGGCTCGGCTGCAGAGCTTTTTCTCGAGGTAGCCAAATGCGGTGGCATATGCACTCAACTCATACGGAACAATTGAAAAAGGATGCTGGCACTCAGAAAACAAGGCTCACCCTAACTCAGTCACCAGAGCAGTGTGTTTCATTGCCCTGGAAGCTTCATATCTTCCAGCATGAAAGTAAAAACCTCCCTTTTTTTTTAAATAGCGCATTTTATAATTGATATATAGTGACTTTAAAAAAAAAGAAAAAAAACCTCAGACGAATGCAGATCTTTAACCATGACACATCTCAGCTTTGCCAGTTTGTTTTTAATATACTGCAGACATACTGAAGTCCCAAATTGTTCATATCATGCATGTCTACTTTGCACTTTGCTTTGTATTTATTAAGGAAGAATGCATTTAACATAGTGGTATTTAACACTGCTTACTAACTATGTCTATTGCCCACTCTATTATCTATGCAGCTGCATGATGTACTCTGTACTACACAAAGTATTTATTTTTTTAAAAAAATGTGTTTGACACAGCAGTTGTGTTATTGAATGTGAAATGAAACCTTTTCAGCTTCTGATAGTAACTGCTTGCCTATTGTCTCAGCAGACATCACTCACATGGAGATTATTTATTTGCTTGATATGTGATAGGATTCAGATGACACAAACACTACTGTCAGATTAACTGTGTGGACTGTGGCTTATACCCAGTAAAAAATAAGGAATAAAACATGACAGAGCATGCTGTTCTAGGAAAATATTGGCGTAATGCTGTTAGCACACTGAACATTAATTTCCTATGTGTTAGTCCTCTTATACCACAGCGATTTACCAACAGTTACATTTTGTTTTAATTAACTAATGACACATCATATGGTTTATTTGTCTATAGCTACAGTTATTGTTGTGGAACATCCATGAGACAAGTTAGTTCCTGTCCTTACTTACATTATATCAGCTACAAACCTTCCTCACCAGTTTCTCTTTTTTTGCTCTTGTGAAATTAATAAGAAAAAACAATGGATTTTTTCGCAATACTAAGAAACTGAAAGCGCTGCCACTGGAGACTCCTTCCAAAAGTGCTAAATAAATGTCTCCTCCTACTCCACCATGCGAGTCCTTGTGTAAGTTGTTACTATAGAAACGCTAACATATTAGTATGAGCACATTAAAATAAACCTTGTGTTTCATCGTGAGACTGGTGAGGATACAAGTGCAGGTTAAAACATTTATTTTCAAACAGGCAGAGAGATCCAAAACATGAGGAACAAAGGCTTAGTAAGTTCAGACAACACAGTACGGAGCGTTACTTCACAAAGAGCCTATACGAGACTTGCTGTTTACATCTTATCCATTTATCAGTCAAGCTCTTTGTTACTCAGCCAGTACTGTGCGTGTGTGTGTGTGTGTATGTGTGTGTGTGTGTGTCGTGAATCTAAGCTGTGTATTCAGTAGTTGAGAATGCAAGAGGTGTGATGGAGACTGAGGCCTGGACAAATTGCGTCAAACAAGTTTATTAGGAATTAGTCGGCATGGTGGCATAGTGAATAGTGTTGCCATCTCACAGCTCTAGAGTCGCTGGTGTGATACCGAGCTCAGATTTTTAAACGTGAATGCTTTAAACTGTTCCCTAGATGTGAATTTGTGTGTATATACAGTATGATACCCTGTGGTCAGGGCTGGACTTGTGCATGTGCCCCAGGGTAGAAGGCACCCCCCAAATTATTCAAAAGCTATGAAAATATATTCAGGTTTCCAGTCAAGCAATTGAAATATTTTCAAAAAATTCTTGCTGCTGGCTCCACCAACGTCAATACATTGTTGAAATAGGTGATTTTATTTGTTCAGTCTTGTCATATTTTGCACATCGGTGTTATTTGGTTATTTGGGAGGGAACGCATGTGGGTTTTAGATATTAGTTAGCTAACTGATTCAGAAGATGAACTTCTTACTTGTTGTGTATATATAGCGTGTGTGATTGAGAACGGGTGTGTGTGGTTAGAACTCCAGCGACTGTGAGCGTGAGCTGGGATGGGAGTTGTAGTCTGTGGCGGCCATGTTTGGAGCCATGTTTGGTAAGTGGAGCCTGGAGCGGACTCCTGTTGTGACACTTTGCAGACGGAATTACAGTCCAAGCTGCTGTAACAGAAATTAATTATTGTGTTATGACCTGCTAGCAAACAGTGAAGGCTTTAATTTACATGCCTCATGTGGATCTCACCAAAGGGTAATTTAGAACAACATCTACAAGACTCTTTCTAGGCAGCAACTTGGTCTGCCAGCTTCTTTTTGACATATTAATAGCAATGATTTAGTTTTAAAAAAGACTTGTTTTTCATGTTCCCACTACTGCACTACTGTAGTGTTATTACAGTAGTAGCTCTGATTTAAGCTGCCCCTGATGATATAAAGTATATCCATGACTTTTGGATGAAGTATTTAGTGCCAATATATATTCTAAATATTGAAGATGGAAGATCTATCCAGCCTTTATCAATACTTAGTGAATGCTTATCCACTGAGGATTGCAAGCAAGCTAAAACCATCGTAACTGACTTCATGCAAGAGGCGAGGTGCACCCTGGGCATGTCACCAATCTGTCACAGGACTATGGAAGATTTCAGATTAATTAGAAAATAATGTGCGAGGTTTAAACAAAAAACACTTGAAAAAACTTAGAAGCCTTTTAATTGTTAACTGGGTTTGTGATTGCTTGCTGTTTGCATCTTATCCATTTATCAGTCAAGCTCTTTGTTACTCAGCCAGTACTGTGTGTGTGTGTGTGTGTGTGCGCGTGTTACTCTTTGTTACTCAGCCAGTACTGTGTGTGTGCCTGGACAAATTGCGTCCCACCAAATTATTCAAAAGCTATGAAAATGTATTCACGTTTCCAGTCAATCAATTGAAATATTTTCAAAGAATTCTTGCTGCTGGCTCACCCAACTTCAATACATTGTTGAAATAGGTGATTTTATTTTTTCAGTCTTGTCATATTTTGCACATTGGTGTTATTTGGCTTTTATTTATTGGTTTAGGTTGTGACAGTGGGAGGGAACGCATGTGGGTTTTAGATATTAGTTAGCTAATTGATTCAGAAGATGAACTTCTTAAAGGGAAGACCTACCCTTGTATTGTATTGTATTGATTTAATTTGGACTTGCTTTATCATGGCTTTGTCTGTTAACAATCAGTAATGTGAATATAAATCCAGAGTGTGTTGTGTGAGCTGTGTAAATAAAAGTTTATGAGATATCAGAGACCGTTGTTAAAGTGCAACAAAAAAGACAAAGTGTGAAATGTTTGACATTATATTACCAGCAACTACTGCACACACAGACAAACTGATTAGCTGATTTTTTTGTGTGTGGATACAATAAGACCATATATGTGGTGTGTCACAAAACGAGTCCAGTTTTGCAAAAGTTCATTCTGAATTATAGCAGTTAGAACTGAGAGCATGTCATTAAATGACCCCCAAATCATGTTTCTAATTTTACCGTAAATACAGTCCTTAATCTATAATGTATTCAACACCAAAATATTACACTGTAAAACAACTTATAAATATGAATAAATATGACAAATATTTGGTTTCTCAAAGCTTGATTTTCTGTTAAGATACCTTAAAAAATTATGCTTATGTCTCTGGATTGGCTGCACCAAATTTAACTAATTTAACTCCTTATTTTAAAGATAATTCACTGTAGATTTAGAATGTCCAATAAAACAACTTTTCATTTTTTTGACCGAATGGACTCATTCATATTGACTCCCTCCATTTCAGAGCAGCTCCAAAGCAACAACCTTCACTAGTTGGGCACATTTAATCTGATGTTTGTAAAGAACTTGCAAAAGATTTACAAATAATTATACTTAACTACTGACAGAGAAATAGAAAAATGATCATCTGATGCAATTAATGTATGATTAGTTTCTGTTATATCATAAATTATCTGGTAATCGCCGTAATCACCATGATTATGGACAATATGATTCACATTCTCTAGATTATATTTTGGAAACTTTAACTCTTTCTTTTTCTTTCATGCTTTCTGAACCGCTTGTGTTTAGGTTATTTGGTCAAAATTGCTCCAGCCATAACCCAAGTCTTATTCATTCATTCATTCATTCATTCACTCATTCATTCATTCATTTATTGATGGAGCAGTTGTAGATTTGTGTCTTGGTGTACAGGTATGTATAGGGCCTCTACCACCTTGCCTGTGATGGGCTGCAGTCCAGTCCCAGGAGTATTCCTGCCTCACACCCTGCTTTCCAGGATAAAAGGCCTACTTACTTAAAGATGAACAAATAAAATATTCAAAGTTAAGAAAGCCAGGTTTCGCATGTAACATGACGTCATGCAGGTGAACAGTATCAAAAAGGTGTAAACTGACAGCTTGGCTGAAAGTGCAGTGCGTTCAGTGTATTCCTTCAGTTCTCTGTTTTAGAAATCCCCGAAATGAACTTGAGTTATTAATATTGTGTAGATGCTGGCAAGCAGGAGAAAATGAAGTGTGCGCACATCATCCTACAGTGCTTGACAAACAGAAGTGTTCCCACCTTGCTAGCCTTGTGCTTGCTGTTTTGTGCACTCAATTCACATCTCGCCCACGCTCTCTCTTCTGTGTATATGTATAATTTTGAGTTTTGTCATGTATCTTGTTTACAGTAATATTACCTAAAATAATGGGAGGCCAGTGCCTCTATCATATGTAGCCTTCCATTCCCCAACCCTATAAATTGGCCTTCCCTAGTTCTAAATTTATAAAGTTTTTCAAATGGCTTGCCAGATTTTAAATTTGTCCTATTTTTGTTGTTCTCAGACCAGAAAATAAATACTGCTAAGTTAAACTCTCCCAATTTACCTGAATTCACCCTGTCTCAAAATCTGTTAATGTAAACTTGACTTAAACCCCTCAAAATGATTGAATATTATTATGTGTATAATTAATATTATACATGATAATTTAGTAATTTCACTTCAAATCTATGATTTCCCAGTGAGTTTTAAATTCTGAATTGTTAATGCTGGATTATTCGAGATGTACGTGTTCTTAGATACACATACATGACAAGAAAAATATATAATTTTTAAATATGGTGAAGCTTTCTGTAAGGAGACATTATTAACATGTATAGAAGGAGACTCCAGTGTCAGCACTTTTTCAAGTTTTCTATATTCAAGACAGAGCACTTTGCACTGTCCAGTTTCTCAGTAACCATAAGACCATTTATTTTTGTTTTTTTATTTCAAGAGAGAGAAAAAAGGTGAGTCTGGTGATGAAATGACTGTTTATAGCTGCTGCAACACCAGAGCTAATAGGAACTAACTTGTTTTGTGGATATTCCACAACATTAATTGTAACTTTAAAGTGATAAAAAGTGTCATACTTTAATAGCTGTGGCTTGCTGTGAGTTTCCTTTTGGGCTGCTACACAACACTCTCTTGTTGATTATTTTCAATAACAGCATGCCCTGTCCTGTTTTACTCTTTACGTATTTGGGCATAGATGCCAGAAGTAGACACCAAAATTCAAGAAACTATTTTATAAATAGTGAATCAGTTTGGGCAATTTGTATATAAATGACAACTGTTTTTAGTCAAAATGTCTTTTGATGTGATTTAACACTAGCCAGTTTGGAATGAATAAGCTGCAGGGGGATTACATAATGGCATTTGGAGCCATCACAGCAGATGGAAGGCTGTGCCAACTGGACGCAATTCCCCCTGCAGGCACCTGTCCCAGCTCACTCAATCAGGGGAGAGGGCTAGCCACAGGATGGGAGATAGACAGACCCCTGCACGTAGTGTTAACTTTATATAATGCACTACATCAACTCGGGTGTTGGAAGGCTGGACTCCAGCCCAGCTCTAAGAGTGCATTATAACCAGTATTAACTTTTCAGCAGTTTGTGCTACAGTTGCTCTTCTGTGGGATCGGAGCAGACGGGCTAGCCTTCACTCCCCATGCGGATTAATGTCACCTGTCACCAGTTCTTGTTTTTAATTCATGTTTTTCGCTGTTGTTGCTTGGACCATTTTGGTGGGTACTAATCGTTGCATACCAGACCTGCTGTTTTAGAGATACTCTGACCCAGTCATCTAGCCATCACAATGTGGCCGCTGTCAAAGTCTACTTGTCAAAGTGCTACTAAGGTCAGGAAATGCAAGTAATGAGTCTAGGCGAATACATCATTTGTATCTGCTAGAAAAGTGCAAAAGGAAATGCTTCTATGAGGAATATCTCAGGTTATATTCTGCATCAGGTGTCAGCCTGTATAGATAATAGGTAACCATTCACTTCTCTTACAAATGATCCCTCTACTGAAGGGTAGACCTGTTTGACTCTACTAGCTTGTAGTTAATATGTAGAGAAATTGTCTAAACCACTAAGTTATACCTGTAATTTTATAATAATTGTTAATTAGGCAGTGACGATATATTTGTTTTGTAGCCAACCTCAAGGCAGTACAGAGCCTAGCAAAGCATGTCATTGAATGTTTACATAAGCCCTGTCTCTAGCCCTGCAAAGCTCATTATAACACAACCTCAAATACCTCATTTACATGTTACTTTATTATTATGGTTTAATAAACTGCCTTACAAGTCTCTCTTTAAGACAGACCTGCAGAATGCATGAAGCTTGTAGTTTACCTAGTTTGCCATTTTTAAGCAGGTTTAGTTTTGTGTATGTGTGTGTTGTAAGAGGAAACATTTTACAAACAAGAGCAGACAGCTCCATGTAATAAATCGGCCTACAGAGCACCTTGGTGCTTTTTTCAGTTCTACTCTTCCCTAAAATAAAACCTATGCACATTGATCTAGTTCCTTAGAAGTGACTGAACTGGATGTTTCAGGAAAAGATTATTAATACCTGATTGTCAGAATGTTAAGTTATGCTTTTAACAGCAATATTATAATGAAAGTGACAATTAGAAAACAAGATACTAAATATTTCTAATGATTGACAGCTGTAATTTTATAAACTGTACCGGGCCAAGACAGTTCAGTTTATTAGTGCATTAAAGGTCCAATATGTAGCATTTAGGGGGCTCTATTAGCAGAAACAGAATATAATATTCATTATATTCATTACTGTAAGTATGTCCTCATTAGTGCATAATTACCTCTAAGTATGAATCATAGTGTTTATGAATCAGTGTTGCTGGTGCTGGACAACAAGTTTGAGAACTGTATGTTCTAATACACACTTGGAAAGGGAGGGGTAAGGGAGGGGCATTCAGTTGGTTGAATCCTACATAGTGGACCTTTAAATATTTGGTCTAACTCAGATTAAATTCAAAAGTGATTTATGCTCAATTTACCATGTGTATGTTTTATTGTTAGGGAATTTCCAAACTTTCAAACATGATGCAGCCAAAATAAGTATCTTTAGATCATTTGAAGCTTCTTCTTTTGGGAATTTGTCCACCTGCTAAACAGGAGAAAATGATGTCCATTAGGTGCTATGCATCTTTAAAATAAAATAAAAAAAATATTTCAGGCATATTGGATTATCAGCAAATCATTTTACACAGAGAATTTTTTTTTTACACAATCCTTCTCTGTCTTTTAAATGTTATGGAATCAGAGCCTTTGTGGGGGTTGGAGAGTAAAGACTTTTAAATTTTGCCCTCTAGTGGTGAACTTGTGTGGAAAGCAAGATTATCAGTGGAATATACTTTAGTTATTTGGTCAATTTTAATTCTGTTTTAGTTGTTGTAACTGTTTGGAATTAGAACAAATGAACCCCTAGATCTGTCTAGAAATCACTCGCCTTAGATTATGTGTTTATCAAATGTCTGTCAGTCGCGTAGGAATTAATAGTGAACATTTTATTATTTTGCGTTATTATTCCTATCTTCCTAATCAGCATTTAAGTATTGCTTGCTTTAACAATTTATTCATATTTAATCACATTTTATATGATCATAATGTTTTTAGAACTTTAGGGTGAGTAAGCTTAGCATTTATAAATTATGTACTTCTGTTATCTTTGTTTTTTATTAATAATCAATTAATTAATCAAGAATGGAGAGTGTTAAATAGTTTTCTTAAAGGATTATGTATTCAATATTTTTCATCTATGTTTGAAGCTTCCTAGATTCTTATATGGCTATGATACTTTGGTATATATTTTGTACAGTTAAGATACAGGACGGTACTGAATGGGATGCGAGGGGCCTTGGGCAGCATATCTATAACATGACCTTCCGTCAGAGACAAAGGAGGGTTTTCAGAGCAGGTGTGAGGGAGAGTTGGAGTTAGGATTCGGAGGTTGAGAGTCAGACAGGTTATATGTATAATGAAGCTTCAGTAAAAAGCTTTCCTGTGCTGAGAGATACATGGCTGTGACATTTTTAAATCAGCCATTACAGTGTGAGAGGAAGCAGCTTGCACCAGAGCAGGAGGTGACCCGCAGTGAGAATTTGTACCAATGATTTGTTATGATGGCTCACTTAAAGACTCAGACTCAACACTCTTAGGAGCTTTGACTCATTCTGCACACACACACACTGAGTGACGCAGTGGGTAGCATTGCTGACTCACAGCTCCAGGGTTTCCAGTTTGATCCTGAGCTTGGGTTAGTGTCAGTGTGGACTTTACATGATGCCCTGTACATGTTACATAGTGCTGCAACATATACTGTAGGCATAAAGTCTGCTGTAACCCTGTTCAAGTGGTTACACACAACCCTGACCACTGCATCTATGAAATGAAAATCAAAAGACATTTATCAACAACATCCAGAAACACCATGGATGTCTCTGGGCCCAAGGTCATCTGAGATGGACTGACGCAAAATGGAAACGTGTGCTGTGGTTGGACCACATTTTAAATTGTTTTTGGAAATCATGAACATTGTGTCCTCCAGGCTAAAGAGGAAAAGAGCAAACCATTCAGATTGTTCCAGCACAAAGCTCAAAAGCCAGCATCTGTGACATTGGTAACTTGATCATCTGTGAAGGCATCATTAACATCTTTTTCAGGGAAGGCCCTGCTTATTCCAGCAAAACAATGCCAGGCCACATTCTGCACCTGTTTCAACAGTGTGACGTCATAGTGGGGGACGGGGTGAGTGGACCAAACCACTGGGTGGCCGAGGGGGGTGAAATATTTCGAAACTTGAAAAAAGCATTGCTTTATCAGGGGGTTGTCCCCACCAATATATAATTGTAAAGCTAACTATGTAATTTAAATATTAATAATAATACGTACTGAAAGCACCTGTTATAAGTTATATACATAAGTTATATAAGTTTATAAGTTATAAACATAACTTGCAAAGGTGCTTTCAGTACATCCATCCATCCATCCATCATTATCTATACCGCTTTATCCATCTGGGTTGCGGGGAAGCTGGAGCCAATCCCAGCATCTTCGGGCGAGAGGCGGG
>JAQQZU010060892.1:0-18840 GCA_030068025.1 Parauchenoglanis punctatus | reverse complement strand
TATTATTATTATTATTATTATTATTATTATTATTATTATTATTATTATTATTATTATTATTATTATTATTATTATTTGACCTTTGTTTAACCAGGAAATAACTCATTGAGATTAAAAATCTCTTTTACAAGAGTGTCCTGGCCAAGATAGGCAGCAGTACAGACCTTGACAACCCAGATTTGACAGAAAAGCATTACAACAATCAGCCACAGATAAAGTATCTAGATATGAAGCGCATATTCTAAGCTTACAAAAACACAGCGATTTGTAGTTCCAGGTAATTATACACTAATGAAAACATACTTTTTTTTGAAGTCCATAAGTATATTATGGAATATATACTCCATTTTTGTTAATAGATATCTTCAAAATCCTGCATAGTGGACCTTTAAACTACTCACTGGAAATGTGTTTAATCTTTTTAATTAGTGTTTAATTAAAAAATAAGGTTTTATAATAAAAAGTAGTTAGTTAGTGTCATCACATTTTCTTTTCTTTTTTTCATTTAAAAAAAAGCCCAGAGATGTTTGCCCATACCTGTGTTTCCTTTTGACTGTTTCTGAAGGTTTAAAGTATCCCTAGCACAGTGCAGCACTCCGGGCATTACATTACAGATGAAAAATTTCTTTGAGAAGTTTGCAAGTGCTTAATACTGGTTGTAAGTCGTTTTCTCCATCAGCATATGAAAATGAAAGTACCTGCTCTTTTACGAGCAGCTTGCCATGAATCGTGTGAAAATTACATCTTGAATGAGTAGCATTTGTTCCTGAAATTACCGGCCTAGGCCAGATTTTAACACCTCACTTGTTTATAATGATCTCAGTGACCATTGCTTCACTTCCTATTTTCACAAAATGTCATTACATTAAATCAGTTTTTTTTTTAATTCAGTAATCAGGATTGTAACCAGGAATTATGTGACCTGTCTGAAGTTATATGCTGTAAGTCTCCACTATGAATGATTTGTAGAAAATTGTTTAGAGATCTTTTTTTTGCTCTATTAATACCAGTAAATATGCACAAAGATGTTGTGAAAAAAATCCCAGGGACTCTCATGATTTAGCTGCACTGTTACAACAAATAATGCTGGAAACATTATTTCAAACACATCCGGATAAGGCTACACGAGTAGTGTATCGGATTCTGGAAAACAGCAATCACTTGTAATGGATGACATTTTTCTTACTTTAGAGATCATATTGTTGACATTTTCAAATAACTGATAAAGTCTGGACATGTTTTTAAGTAATCTAACTGTAATGGTCTAGACACCTTTGTCTTCAGCCTGACCAATGAAAACTGAATGTTATCATTTGAAATGTCATCAGCAAACTTGGAACTTTACAGACCTCCACAAGTACATAAGATAGTTCAGACATCTGAAACATATCACATGCGTATCAATAGTTTCGCATTTTAATTAGTTTTAAGTGTTAACAAAAGCCTTTTTAAAGCCTATTCCTATCTCCTCCTTTAAAGATTATTTTCATCTCCTCTCTTGTGTCTGTCTTGCTGTATCCACTGCAGTAAATCCTAATCTTTCATCTTTCCAGCTCTTTTCTCTTCCTACTAAGATTTGCCTTGAGATCCCCAACACCGGTTTTATATTGTGCAATAAACATAAAAATTTACTTACTGTCTGGTTTCTGAGCTAATCCTTATTGCTCTTTCCCACCTGCTCTGCTATCTGGTTTTAGCATTGCCATCTCTAAGGTGCTAGCATTGCAGTCACCCTTTGAATAGCCTACTTAGCAATAGCCTCTTGACTTTATGCATTTATTCATATCACAAGGACAACACTGGCACAAACACTCATAACAGATCACTTTCATTTTGGAAAGCGTAGGCTGGCAGACTATATTGATCAATTTTTAGCTCTCAAGAAAAGATGCCTTGCGGTTTCGCAAAGAAAAAAAAACCTGCAAATACAGTGAGAGTTATTTGCAGTTCAGATTTTCACATCACTGCCACGGTGTGTAATTTGTGTGGTATTGTGAGGTATTTGCTAATGACCGCATACATCCCTACAAATTAAAGTGACACTTGGACCCCCAGCACCATGAAATAAAAGACTTCTTTAAAAGAATGCATGATGCCCTTGATAATCAAAGGTCCACTATAACTATGTCATCTCACAAAACTTAAGAAGCCAAAACCTGAGAAGCCAAATACTACCAGTGAGTCACAGGATTTTGGATCTGGCAAATGATGTGAAAGATCAATTGCAACAGATTATGCATTACAATAAGATGACACCACTGATATTACTGGCAAGCCCAGTTACTTACCTATGTAAGATTTCTCAAAGACCAGGGGATTGAATAGAACGATCTGTTTTGTCGTTCTATACAAACCTACACAATTCATGAGCCAATTTTAGATATGCTTGATATAGTATACCAAAGCTGCTGACCTGTGCTTGGAGAAATGTGTAGGAATTTGCACAGACGGTGACTGACCTTGTCACACTCATCCAGCACGTAGTGCCGCTGGCAAAATGGACTCAGTGCATGATCCATCGTGAGGGAATTGCAGCAAAAAAATGCAGAAGCCCTGAAAGTCTGTCCTTCATCAAGTGATTCAGATAGTAATTTATAATAAACCATGTCCACTGAACTCATGCTTAATCCCAGTCCACTGTCAAGAAATGTGCTCTGAACATGAGCAGCTCCTCTTTCACATGCAGGTTCACTGGCTTCCCAGAGAGAGAGTGTTACAGCTCTTTGACGAACTGTGAGAAGAGGTGAAATTGTGTTCGGTAGAGAGCAAATCGGAACTTGGCAAACACTGTGACGATTTATTGTGGCTAGCTTCCCTGTTGTATTTAGTTGACATATTTGACAGGCTCATTACTTTGAAGTTGTCTTTGCAAGGTCAAGATGCCAGCATGTTGCTTGCTGACAAAGATGCATTCGTTCAAAAACTTGACATCTGACATAACATGACGGCATAATTGTCAATCTCATTTATCAATCTTTTAGTAAAGCTGTGTGTAAATGTTTGTGTAAGCCCACCTGAACTAAAATTTCCCTCCAGATTTCCAAAAGTTTCAGAAAGGCCATTTTCTATGTTCTTGCATTTGTATGCTGATTAACTGTAAAGTGCAAAACGCCTTCCTGACATAGCTCATTTGCATTTAGCGATGCCCACAAGATCATGAATGAAAAAGTTAAACAATGAATGTAAAGGCTGAAAGGCGGAAATTGATAATAATAATAATAATAATAATAATAATAATAATAAGCACTAAACTTAAGATCAACTGAGGCATTTGTTTATGGTTTACAGCTATGCCAAGACAGACCAGCCCGTCCTGCATTTATAAAATGCCACAATGCCACAATGTGTGTGAAAAAATAAAAAAAATAAAAAAAATAGAGAGAGAGAGAGAAAGAGAGAGAGAGAGAGGTTTGTATGGGTGTGTGTGTGTGAAAATCAGTAATTCATGCAAAGCTATGCAAAATATTTAAAGACAATAAAGTTGTGGTTTACATTAGTTAGTATTGTGAGTAAATGCAGGAGCATGTGTACTTACAGAATTTTCCTGAATAGCAAATGCATTGTGTAAACGCAGAAACTAATGATTTACCCATAAGTATTTTTATCTCTAGCTTGGTGAATGAGGTCCAGTATTTGTCTGGGTGCGGTCTGGTCTTCTGACAGGTTATAGCTGTGCTGTAGCCACTTTGAAAGTGTCCTGTCCCTGCTTTGGAATCCAAACAACATTGTGCTGCAATATAATATTCATTGAACAAGTTAAAGCCTTTGATTCTTTAATTAACAAACTAAGCTGTATTGGGTAACAGACCACTCCCTGGCTTGGTTTTCAGATTATCATAACTGCCAAATGTTTAAAACTCTGCAGCTGGGAGATAAAACTATGAAGGTGTTTTTTTTGCTGCAGATTGTCTCTCTAATTGGGTGTGATCCCAGAGTTTTATTCATTCAGTCGCTGCATAGCTTAGATTTAGAACTTGACTTAGCTGAACAGACAGGCAGCTAATAAGAGGCCGGTCACAAAGATGCACATACACACAGACGCAGAGCAAGAGCAGATAATGAGGCAAGTAGACAGACACTGCACAGTTATGAACAAGGTAAAGAACTGTGCTTTGGGGTGTCATATGTTTGTGAAATTTTATCAGGTAGATTACTTGCCGCCTACCTATCTAAGTCTTGATTGTTGTACCATGCATGTCAATGAGGCATGTCCCTGAGAATGAGTTGGCGGATCAAGCATTAAGGGTTAAAGTGTTAAAAGTGTGACTTACTCTGGATGTGGAGCTCCTGTCTTGGTCAGAAGAGTGAGCACAAAGAACATAAAAATGACGAACACCGCAAGACCCACCCAGAAGCCAATTACAATGGAATCTGAAACATAACATTGAATTTAAGCATCACTGATGTAAATGTTAAGAAGTGATACATGTAATTCATTCTCTCATTATTTGAGCTGTTAAATATTCTCTATGGATGTTGGAGTTGATTGCTGAGGATGTTGGATCTAATTGCTGAGGATGTTGGATCTAATTGCTGAGGATGTTGGATCTAATTGCTGAGGATGTTAGATCTGATTGCTTGACTCAATCTGAATGTGCACATCTGGCTCTGAGATTGAGAGTGAAATCACAAGATTGCTACTGGTTCACTCTCAGAACTATGATGCGAGGTGACTGACTTCGGATCTGATAACATAGAGAAAAAAAAACAAAATCACCATCAAGGCTAAATCTCTATTCACATTGTGAAGAAAGCATGACTTACATTTGTGCGCTTTGAGTCCCTCGAAGGACACTGGCTCTTCATCATCGTAGTATTCGTACCTCCATTCATAATCTGTGTGCGAAACGCCAGCAGTAGTGTTCGGGTGCTGTAACACAGGCATCTCTCCAACTGTACAATAACGGGGCAGGACTGAAAGACTCTAATTTCGCAGGCCTTGTAGTTTTAAGCTAATACGAACAAAAATCCGTCAATTGATTACAATAAAATCGGACGCGTATTTGCAGTAAGTAGCCTATTTGGTCTCTTTGGTGCATTTGCCTGTGCAAAGGGATGCGACTGACACAGGATGCAGGTAAACGCAGTTCTTCAGCATATATGTTGGTCCCAATCCTCTGAGTAATTCCATCCCCTAAGATTATGCAGCAAATCCGCTGCACAGAGCAGAATCCCGTGGCTTTGTGCTGCGCGCTCTGCCCCGGCGCAGCTCATACAACTGCGCTGTTATAACCGTCGTGAGTGACTCGCGCACGAATCGATTCTGTTTGAACGACTCTTTTGAGAGCCGTACATATGATTTGAAAGCGCAAGGAATCGAACGTTTTGGCTCCATCGTGCACTATATGGCCAAAAGTATGTGGACACCTGATCGTCACACCCATGTCGGGTTCTTCCCCAAGCAGATGCCACAAAGTTGGAAGCATCCAATTGTATGAAATGCCTGTATGCTGTAAGATTTAAGATTTCCCTTTACTGGAGCTAAGAGGGCCAAACCTGTTCCGGCATGACAATGCTGCTGTGCACAAAGTGCTACATGAAGACAAGGTTGAACTCGAGTGGCCTGCACAGAACCCCCGACTTCATCCCCACTGAACATCCCTTGGAATACCGCGTATGTGCCATGGCCTCCTCATCCGGCATCAGCGCCCGACCTATATATATATATATATATATATATCTAGCTAGCTATCTATCTACTTATTGACAGCAGCTGCGCCAGGCTGTTTTTTAAATCCCAGATTTATATTAAAGCACTACTTCTAATTCATTGTTTCTATTTACACAGGAACCTGTATGCTGGATGCTCCACATAATCAAACTCTAAATGCATTTTAAAAATAAATTCACAAAGAAAATTTATTTAACACTTATGGAAGGAGTCTCCAGGGTCAGTGCTTTGTAACAGTCAGTAAGTTTTCCTGCATAGCAGTGTCTTCATGATTTCTGGGTTCTGCTTTCTGGTTTCTCTGTAACATTATGAAAATGCAACATTTTTTTTGTCTTATGAACTTAGTGATAGACAGACAAAAACAGACTGGTGAGCGAACAACCGTTTATAGCTGCTCCACTTCGCATCAGACCAACACACCCCCTCAGCACTTTCGGACCAGAGGAACATTTTCATAGTTCTTAGAGCTGTTGGAGGAAGTACCCCCTTTTTGTGCATCAGCACTGCAGGAACTGGGAACAATTACAGTTCTTAGAATGTCATTTTTTATTTAAATTCTAAATTTTTTTAATTTTAGACTTTTTTTTAGCTCATACTTCAGGGTAGGTACTCTCCTAGCACAGTAGGAACCATGAGTGATGTATATGTACAGTGAATGGTCCAGACGTAAATGTAGTACGATTTGTTGAGTTGGTTCTTTAGAAAGCTGTTGTTTTTCCATTATTTGATTATCTTCCTATAACAGCACAGGTTTATTGCTTCTGTTTACCGTATTACTTTTTGATTACATGAAATAGAAATGTGGCAGCTTAGGGCGGCATGGTAATGTAGTCTTTAGCACTGTCACTTCACAGCAAGAAGGTCCTGGGTTTGATCCCTGGATCACCCAAGGTGCCTTTCTGTGTGGAGTTTGCATGTTCTCCCTGTGCATGCATGGGTTTCCTCTAGGGACTCTGGTTTCCTCCCACAGTCCAAAAACATGTGATTTAGGTTAATTGGCTACTCTAAATTGCCCATAGGTGTGATTGTGAGTGTGAATGGTCCCAGCCACTAGGGGGCACAGTTAGTGTTTTGTGGTCATTCTTTGCCAGTTATAAAATTTACAAATATAATTTAACAAGCCAGACATCAAATCACACAGGCTTGAAAGGTTGAAATGTCATACTTTAATGAATCCCCTGGCTATTAGAAACTATTGAGCAAATAAGAAGCCAACCCATCAGTGCCACTGAGTTTTGTAAATAGGAATAAGTAATAAATTAAAAATGCAGCCTTGTCCTGTGCATAATTAGGTGGTGCCACACTTAGTGTGCTATTGCCCCATCCCGCCTCCACACCTCTTGCTGGAAAAGACTAATCAGAGTCAGGGCTTGAAAGCTTACTTTCTGACACAGTATCCTATGAGTGACGTGTGAGATAGCCTTGTGACTCACTCAAATCTGTATTCATTACTAAAGAACTCGCTGCAGTCTAAACAAATCATTCTAATTGGAAATTCACAACACAGATCAGCAACCTGATTTATTAAGGCTGAAGGGACAATGAACAAAAACTTGCAAGTTGAATATTCAGCAGATCCCTTGAGTCTTATGAAAGTCTTATTAAAGTTATTGTGCAAGACGAATCACTGAAATGTGATTTTTAGATGCAAAAATATAGTACACCAGTAACCACAATGTGGTTTTCAATGAAAGAGGTTTTTCCCCCTGATTGTCTCCCTAATTTAATCTTGGCCAACTCCAACCAACCCCTTCATACAACAGCTGACTGCCAGGAAGGGAGAAGGCTGTCTGTGCCTCCTCCAAGACACATGAAGTCTGAAAACTGTATCTTTTACAACTGCTGCTAATGCAGCATCATGAAGCAGTGAAGCACACTCAGAGGAAAGTGCACAGATGTGTCAGGTAGTGATGCTGTGATTGACAGGGAAGTGAGAGTGTGCCACCTCACCTATAGATGGCTGTGGATTCTGGAAGATAGGATGAACTTGTTTCTGTTGTGGCACTTGGGAACCCCAATAAAAAAGCAATTTTTTTTTATTTGTGTGCATGCACACCTTTATGGCTTCTTTATGTAACTATTTGTAATCAGGCTTGGGGAGTAACAGAATACATGGAACGTTATGTAATTAGGATATAAAAAGGTAACTATATTTCCTGTATAGTTACAGGAAAAAAGCCATAATCAGATTATCAATACATTTAGTAATAACAGGGATTATTTACAGGATAACAATTTTAAAATGCATAAGGGCTGCGACAACTAATCAACACAACCAATAAAAATCAATAATAAAAATAATTTCCTATAATTTCATTCTTAGTTGAACTACATTATGAAACACTGCGCATACACTACATCATAAAAACAGGTTTGCGTGAAATAGCGGAGAAGAAACATCAGTACGACTTTTTCTATGGTATGAAACTCTTTACAGTACACTACCCTACTGGCCTCATGACATAACTTGTGTTTTAATGTGGGTAATATCATTTGTTTGTGGGAAAGTGAGGGGAAGGTGAGGTTCCTGCTTGAATTGTCCAGAATAGCTTTGTTCTGTTTTGTTAGGCAGCAAGTAGCAGAGCTGTTTGATTCAATTATCTTAAAAGGGTAACACATTAAACTAGCCAGAACTATGCTTCTGTTCCAATAGCACTGATAAACGATTGTATATTCTTAGTATACATAATATACTCTATGTATGTTTTGTGTTTCAAGTCTCCATCCTTCTTTCCGTTCACAAGTTGATCCCAAAACTAATCTTGGGCAAAAACTAAGAGTCAACTAAGAGTATTTTTTTATTGATTTCAGTCATTTATATTTATTTATTATCTTTATTTTGAATTTGTGTGTTTAAGGTTTGATAAATCATGACTTGAAATACAGTCACACGGATGCAAAAAGTGTGGTAAGTGTCATGACCTCCATCTCCATCTCCATGTTTTCTCCATCTCCGTCGCGGGAGCGCGCACTTCCACATGTAAACGGAGAACACCCAAACTACAAGGACTACAGTTCCCGTGACCACCTGCTAACAGCCATGAAGACTGCAAAGGGGAGACAGGTGCATCTCATTAACGGACCCATTAGCCGTGTTTAAAAGGACTGCCAGACGCGCTTCGTATTCGGGAAGCATTAGTCTAGCCCCGCAACACTATTGCGTTTACATACCCATGGTTTGATTATTGTGTATTGGACTCTATTTCCTGTTTGTGACTACTGTTATTTGGATTACCCTGTATTACTCTGTTTGCCGATTGTGCGACCCTTTTTCTGTGTTGTGGATTACTCTTTTGCACTCTTTTGTATTTGTACCTCTGCCCAGTGTGTGTGAAATAAACGCCGTGCTGCTTTTACTTCCGTCTACCGATCCTGCACTTGTGACTCACTATGCCTCGATGGCGCGAGCGCCGTGACAGTAAGTGAGTAAAAAAAGTGATGACACTTGGTCGACATGAGCACTTGGTGATATTCTCATGCTGTGACAGATTATCTGATAAATGGCACTAATGTTGTAATTAGTGAACTGCTATTTAACTAAGCCTAGATAAGAAAAAGGTTTGTAGTAGTGCTGATTAAAATGCTGCAAATAAATATTTTTTAAAATCTTTTGTATATAATATATTTTTAAAATAAAATAAAAATTTAATAATCAAGGAGAAATAATCCACGGATTTGACTGTCAAAATAATCGGTAGTCGCAGCCCTAAATAAGAACAATATACTACCATGCACGTGTGCACACAACAATTCAGGGGCTTCACATCACCACTCTAGTCTCGAGTGAAATCAAAGCTAATCTTACAGTCCCCAATTCATTATCATTATCATTGCCTCTAGTGAAAAAAGGCTTTCACTGGGTGGAAATTTTGCCATTATTTTGTCTTTAAATCAGAAAATGGGCATCAAATCCACAGTACAGTGCAAGTTCTGCCTTCTGGCTGAGAAAATGCCATCATCATCCACATATTTGCTATTGAGGTAATCCAAAATAATGGAAAGTAATCAGTTACATTACTTTAATTTTGTGGTAATTAGATTAGGTTACTGACTACATTTTATAACACGTAATTAGTAATTGCATCAGAATACATTTTTAAAGTAACCCTCCCAACTTTTTTTGTAATCTGATCTGTAGGGAGCTGTTTCCTTATATGATTTTGTAGATCTCTAGTTACTCAGGAGTGTTTTTGAGGAGGTGCCAACAGCAAATATTATGGAATTGGTGGCCATTTATATTGGTCATTTAGACCAGCACTGGTGTATGGAACTCACTTGTAAAAATCAGAATAAATTTATTTTGTGCATCTTTTGGATCATTTTGTTCAGTTTCATACAGCCAAACTACAGATTCATATAATATGAATAGAGCATTGTTCAGTTAGGAAATACTCATCTTCATATAATCATAAAAATAATTTTATGAAGTAGTTAAATTAAATAATGTTAATGGTAAAATTACAGCTCGTTTTAACAATGACAATTACTGATGTCGATTCGGAACACTTTCTTCTAAAATGATATTAGAAAAATCATTCATGTGAGAAAGCAAAGTACTCAAATCAGTCCTAACAATAAACAGTTTGTTTGCACGTTGCTGCATTCGTTAACATTAGCTAGCTAGCTAGTTTTTTTTTATGTAATGACAATTAATTGCTCTTTTGTTATTAGAAGGCTCATACAATCAAATTGAAGATGTGTACGTTAATAGTATGCTGATAGCATCCCAAAAGAGAAGTTCCTGAAACAGCAATGAGGAATGTGAATGTTGCAAATGAAAAAATTATTATAAAATGTATTTTCCTCACTGCCTCACAGACAGTGGTTCAAAAACTTTATACTTAATGCTGTATGTATAAAGCAAGGACAAATAAAACCATCATTTTTGTCATTGGAGTCCTGTACTTCAAGAAAATACTTAAAATGACTGAGACCATGAAAGCAAATATCAAAAGAGAATGCCATTATTTACATACCCCAACAGATTACTGTGAAAAATACACATTTACCTGGATTCCACCTGTCACTGGATAGATCAGATCTCTTTAGAGAGGTGTTCTGTTGTGTTGCTTAGCAGGCATACTGTATGAAACCCTCACACAAATTTGATGTCTTTGCTACAGTGGAGAATATTAAAAGTATCACTTTTAATACCAGGTGACTAGATATAGTGGCTCATTTCTTTCAAAATGTGCCGAGTGTTGGTGATGGAGAAAAGTATTAGTGATAAACAAGAGGACAGAGACTCGGTCCTTCAGATAACTTGGGGTGTATTTTTCATGACAAAACCAGCCTTAAATCACCACTGCTAAGGCATCTAAATGAAATTTACTCAAATTTGTTGTCAGTGCTATAGAAGATGACAATGAAACACATACAAGGTGGTCTTCATGTAAAATGCAGTGCATTCTGAAATAAAACCAGCAGCTGAACCATGAATGTACATTGCAGCTCTCTTTGACCTAATTAGAGCTGTTGAAACTCACTGCTTTTTAATGTTGAAAGGCTGCTGCATATCCACAAGCAATTCATAGAAACCATTAAAGAAATAAAGGATTAAAGAAATGGATTGCAGAGAATTAAAGAAAAGGTTGAATCTCTGCAAGATTTGTATGATTTATTGATGCAAATATAATCTTTAGATTTTCATCAGTTTGTTTTATCTAGATGTGTAATAATGGTAACATATTCAAAACAATAGCCTATTACCTCATATAAATAAAATATGTTTATATTTTTGCAAGTTCAATCCAGCTGTAAGTGTATTTTTGGAGTACACTCCTGTAATTGTACCCATTTGTATTAGGTTTCATTTATATATTTATTTATTTTTTTGGATATTGTTTCTTGACTTGTCCATAGGAAGCACCTGACTGTATCCTCACTGGGAAAGCCTCTACTCTTATTGAATACTCTCATTGCATTTAAATACTTGCTGTCCTTTATGAGGTCCTTCAGAGTTCATTTCCAGGTCACTGGCTTACGGAACAAAATGCGAAAGAGTGATCAATTAGAATATAGAGAACCTCTGTATATTATTGTTGGGTTTTAACACATACGAATCTTTAGTATTTACACAGAATGGTGCAAAAGCATCCAGTGAGAACGGCTTCTGTGGGTAGAAACCCCATGTTAATGAAAGAGGACAGAAGGAAATGGCCAGACTGGTTTGAGCTGACAGAAAGGCTATGTTAATTCAAATAGCCATTCTTTACAACCATGATGAGCAGAAAAGCATCTCAGAATGCACAGCAATTTAAGCCTAAAGGTGGATGGGCTACAACGAAAGACCACATCTGGTTCCACTCAGACTCCTCCACAGAGTCACCTTTACTGGACTGTTGAAGATTGAAGCTGAAGACTCGGTGTGATGCCCCTAATTTTCATTTTTCATCACCTAGAAATCTAATATGATCCAAATCTCCAGCATCATGAATATCTTATCTTATTAGATGTGGATTTCTTTGTCCTTGCTTTCCAATTTTGCATCATTTCCTAACATCATCAGAGGGATGGGCTAAGACATGAGGAAGAAGAGTGAGAAAAGAAAACAAAGAAGCATTACTTAATAAAGAAAGGTTGCTGCATATTCAAAGGCAATTCATAATGCATGCACAGCATTAAGAAAAAAGTTGTATCCCTGCAGGATTTGTATGATTTGTGAAAGCAGGTTTTCAGAGATATTTGGATATTTAGATTTTTATCCATTTGTTTTATACTCTATATGGCAAAAGGTTTGTGGACACCTGATCACCACACCCACACCCACACGTGTTTGTTGACCGTTCCATTTCAAACCCATGTTTTTAATATGACGTTGGTAGGTACTGAGGTAGGAACATGTTGTTTTCCTTAACCCAATTCAACATACTGTTACTTAAAGTAAACATACAAGTACTAGTATGTACAAACTGTGACAATAACGATGTGTCTTTCACGAACAAGTCGACTCTTTTTAGTTTTTTTTATAGTCACACTATAAACACAGTCTGTTACTCTCTAGTGTAATTGACTCAAAATGTTTCCATGGAAACCACGTTTGAGTTGTTCGTTAACATGAATGGTGAGACGTGTGACA
Organism: Parauchenoglanis punctatus; assembly: GCA_030068025.1. Taxonomy (NCBI): domain Eukaryota; kingdom Metazoa; phylum Chordata; class Actinopteri; order Siluriformes; family Auchenoglanididae; genus Parauchenoglanis; species Parauchenoglanis punctatus. The sequence continues at coordinate 6,091 of JAQQZU010060892.1, read as the reverse complement.
TGCTGTGTGTATGAGACAGAGGATCCACCTGCTGCTTGTTAAAGATGTACTGCATGTATTAAGAACGGCGATCAGCAATTAGGATAAATGAAAATTCATCCCCAGACACAGCAGGCACAATGACAATGCTGTGAATCCCAGTATTTGTCAATACACATTTATAGTGAATATTGTAATAATTATTTAAATAGATTTTACAAAATTCTATGCAAAGCAGTGTCATTTTATTAACTAGAAGGTAAAGAAAGATTCCATGAAACAGCATTAACCATAGTTACATAAAGAATTACAATCACCGGTCATGATATCACAACGTTCGTTCAGTTTAAAATAAAAAATGGCAATGAGCCATTTTGGAGTCAGCTCTGAGTGGTGAGCTTAGCCAAATGATCTGCTTCACTGAAAAAACAGAATATCCATCACTATGTGGCTGAGATTTTAGTCATGCTGAACTGATTACTTTCCATATTATCTTCTGTGATTCATGTTGGTCTACTTTTTTCAATTTGTATCAATGCTTGAGGTAGTATTTCTTTTTCAGCAACTTTACCCAAATCTTACAGATATAAAATCCTAAAATGATATGCACATTAAAGGCTTGAAAGGCAATGGCTTCATGTGACAGATTGGACCAAATACAGTGGTTGTTCTTAAACATGTGTCTAGAATTTCACCTAAAATCAAAGAGAATGGTAGCTGTGCTTATGTCAACAATTCAAAACAAGATGAAACCTGACTAAAATTGTATGCACTTGCAAAGCCTATTCTAATAATTGCTTCAGGGTAGATTAATCAGAAATTCACCAATGTGCCAAGACAAGAATGGTATTTGAGATCATAGGAAATGAAAAATTAATTATATTTTTTACCGTAGTATTGTGATTGATTGTTCACTGTGGTTCTTTTGTTTATTCACTCTAAGGGCACACTAAAGGTTCTATATAGAATCAAAAAAGCATTCTACATAGGGCTTCAATTCAAGCTCTTTAGGAAGTGAAGAACTTCTAACTATCCAAAAGATCCCCTTAGGAACCCTTTTTTGTGTAAGCAAATTGTGTGGTTTTGTGCTAAAGAGCTTGGCAAGAGCTTATGAATGAGTTCTCTACCCCATGTGGTAATAAAGGATTTTGCTTTTTTTATATAACATCACTGTAACAATTGTGTTTTCCCTTACATTATTATGTCATCCATCTCTCTATCTTTATCTCTCCATCAATCTCTCTATATCCAACTTTATTTACAAAGAAAGTCTGAATGAGAGACCGGTGCTTTAATGTTGTGTCAAACCATTTTTGTTTGAAAAAAAATATTATTTGCAATCAATTACATGATTGGTTGTTCTTTACTAAACAAATGGAGGTGAAATGTTTAAATAAAGTATATTCATATTTGCTATTTGACCCTATATTTTATTATGCTGCCAGCAACTTTGGAGAACTTTACATTAAGTTCTGTCCCTGATATTTGGCTTTAAAAGAAAAGCTGATGATGATACATCATAATGGCTATATGGCTAGCTTACAATGTCAGTGAATTATGTATGGGTAATAGTGAAATATGCATGAGTAATATTAAATGTACATTTCTATGGCTGTTTCATGAGCCACTGTATAGGTCATTAATGCTTGGCCAAAGTCTACAGTCTGCACTTTATATTTCATAAACGTTTTATAAAGCTCAGAATAAATGTAGAAAAGAACAGGTAAAAAAAACAAGGAGACCCACAGTACACACTCTGAAGAAAATTCAGCTTGGACGTCTGAAATAGCATCCTGCAGTGCCATAAAATCCAAATGCCTTCAGCCCTATAAAAAATTAAGGAAAAAAAGAAGTGTTCACACTAGCAATTTTCTGGCATGTTCTGGCTTTCTCTGTGTTTCTCTTTCTTATGTCTGCATAATTACTGCAAATCTAGCATCATGGAGTGTTATTGTCTAACCCACCTTTGCTCAGACTGTGGGTGTAAAAGTCCCAGTCATGTTTGTTGGCAGAACCGTTGCACTATAAGTCCCAGTCCTACAGCGTAGCATCTATACACTGTTGAGGCCTGATGGACAAGAAAATTGTGTTAATCGTGTTAAATGATTAATAAGTAATGTTTATGTTAAACATCCAACAATGCTGAGCATTAACATTGTAAAACTTTAACTTGCCAGCTAAAAATTATTTATCCTTTAATATACAAATCCAATTTGGACAAATATGTTTATACAGTTTATACATTTTTCAAAGTTACAACCTGGAAATTAAATGGACTTAATTGGTATTAACTAGGTCATGGATCTACAGAAAACAACCCATAATACTGAAATAGGTAGTCTATATAGTTGGCAAAATTATTGTATGAAAAAAATTAAAAATTGCTGACTGCATAAGTATTTTGTCCTGTCTGTGACTGTTAAACCCCTGAACTGGTTCTGGTTCCACCAATTGCCACCAGAAGTCATATAAATTGTTAATTGCACTTGTGTGCAACTAGAGTGTGGTCTCAATATAAATACAACTCTTCCTAGAAGGCCCCAGAGAGAACGAGCCTAAACATATAGCACCATGAAGACCAAGGAGTCGGGGTCAATGGTGTGTTTACAATACACAATGTGAAAAAATTCAAGGGGGGGTGAATACATATGTGACTGTAACGTGTGAAATGTAATATTTACATGTTTTATTATTATTCATTAATTTTGCAGGGTTTTGCTTTTTTATTTATTAAGGCACCACTGAATCAGATCAGAAGTATATTTTTATTTAGTGCATTATGGTTGTGTTTTTTGATTCATGTATTTATTTACCTCATCATTTAACTGGTTCATGGCACCGTTGACGGCTTCTTCTCTTACTATTTCAGTTTGTTCATGTTTGCTGCCTTTATTGGGAGTTACATACAAATCATAATCTATACTGGGTGTAAAAGAACCTGTAACAAAAAAAAATAATAATGATGAAAGGAAAGAAATTATGTGTATATTGAATTATTTATTAGATTTATCCAAACTTGGCATACTGTCAGATTCATAGACAAGGGAGTAATCTGTATAGTCTGTATATCCCGTAGTTGATTCCGCATATTCATAATCATAGTCTTCTGTATCTCCTGTAAAAGAAGGAAAACAAACACTTAGAACGTCATTATATGGAGAGTTTCAGTTACACTCTAATCTTTAAAGCCATTTAACACTGTTGTTTTTCATCTTCAAATTAATACACTGATCAGGTTTTATAATAACCTGTTATAATACATTATTATAATATAATATAATAATCTGTTAGCCCAAAACAGAAAATTTGTTTTTTTTTAATTCACATTTAATATGAATAATGAATATAATGAATCATATCATATCATATGAATAATATGAATTTTGAATAATGATGATAATGCAATATTCAAAACATGTAAAACTTTACAATTCTTCTGAGAAGTCTACTTAAGAATAATCAGAGCTTCACAGCATTTCATGTTGTATCCTGATGTGGACTGATTTTGAGGAGAAATATGTGGAAAGGTCAGGGCAGGTGAAAGGAAAACAAAGAGATGACACAAGATATTAAAATCTGACTGAAACCCCTTGCTTAAATTACAGAATTCAACCACATCAAACCAACTGAAACATTGTGATGTTCTGAACCCGTTTTTATACAAAGTAAGGCATTGAGTTTCCCCTCACTGAACCTGAGAGCACACTGTTTTACCCAACTACAGAACAGGTATAGACAAGATCTTAATACACTCTACAGTCATGGCTTAAAGTAGCTCTTATCTTCAACTCATATCTTAAGAAAGTGACTGATTTTCACCTGGCAGCTTTGCATGAGTGGCAAAAACCACCTTCCTTTTTTTAGTAATTTCCTTAGTCCTGATATGATCAGTGTGAAACAGATCACTTTCACAATTGGTTGGGTTGCTAAGTTCATTGTTCTCACACTCATTTTGAGACATTGGGTAAATGCCAGCAGACAGTGTCTCTTTTCCACACAAATTCAGTTATCAGATAAAAACACTTTTAGACAGCTTAAAATTGTTCGATGATTGTCTGTACTTGTTCTGTTGTGTGTGTGTGTGTGCGCGCACGCATGTGTGTGCATGTTTAAACACGCTTTTTATCTTTGCTTTCATTTCGCAGCATGACCAGAGAACTGATAAGGATCTTTTATTAAGACCAGTTTGGGCAAAATGAGATATATGTAAAAATATGTGCAGCAGTTCCATGGTGTATGGCAAATATGACAATGTTTACATGTTTTTCACACAAGCTGACATGGTTGAAATGTAACATTTGTAATTGACACAGCGAACAGTAAACTGTCAGTCTGTGTTCACTCTGATGTTTTATTGAGAATAACTATAGCAGTCTGGGAAAACCCATTGGATGTCATAGCATCTGCATTCTGGCAAACAGCCAAAGACACAAAGTAATGTTTAAACCAAAATTGAAAATTTTTCTGTGCATAACATAAATGGACATCTGTCCTGGAAATGATTTATTAACCTTGCTACCTTTTTTAAACCTATATTAAACTTGCCTAGACGTTCTGCAGAAATCACTTTAAATAAATATGGAGCCAGTTTAACAAAAAGTTCCAAAACATTATACAGCAGGGAAGGTTTCCCCGTGTTGCCCCACATCTACAGTGTCCTCTGTCTTTTTGGTAAACAGACTACTAAATTGAACAATTAGAAGAAGAAGCTTTTATTAAGCTTTCAAGCTGAAACATAGTAATTAATAAAAATTAAAATCTACTTTTTCAGCTTATATCAGTCCTGAAGAAAAATATCATTCCCACAGTCTTTGAACACCTGTAGAATTTTTTTTTCAAGTTTTCTTTTTTACTATGATGGCTTATAGCACAAACAGTTTCTGCTAAAATGCATTTTAAAGTAACTTCTCCCCTTAATGAGCTTATATCAGCAACTCGTTATATAAGCAACTCCCCTTACTTTGCACTATCACAGCATGAATGTGGGAATTCAGGAAAAAGCAAGGCATAAAAGGGGATGTAGTTCTTACCTAAACACTGAGGCAGCAACAAAGCCACTGTTACCCACAGAGAGAGTAGTCCTGCATGCATGTTGGAGAAGTGTATGATTGCAGAGCTGTGTAAGTGTGGATCTCTGTGGGTGTGGGTGTGTGTGTGGGTGTGAGCATTGAGACGCATGCATATCTCTACATGTTGTGCTTATGTATAGGAGTGTGTCCAAGGGTGGAGAGGACTGGGTTGGGCTAAAACTGATTTTTAATACAAACTTATTTCACATATTGGCCCTTTGGGCTTTCTAAACTTACAGTCAGGTGATGTTTTTAAAGGAAAAGCCAACATGACATCTAAATTAAGTCTTATGCAAGATGTTCCATCCAGCCACCAGAACAGCTTCAATGCTTGGCATAGATTCTACAAGTCTCTGGAACTGTACTTGAACAATGAACAGCATTCTTCCAAAAGATATTCCCTCAATAGGTGTTTTGATGATAATGGTGGTGGAAAGCAAAGTCTACCATGAGTCAGAAATCTCCAATAAATATTCAGTTGTATTGAGATGTGGAAGATCTGGACATCCTGGAAGAGATTGCTCCCAGTGGAGTAAAAATATTTCATTACAGAAAAAAGAAGGTGGCTTGATTTGCAGTGATCATTCCCTCAAATCAAGTAGACTGAAATCATATCAGCTAAATGTCTGTCATATCTCAGATCCTCAGATTTTTTCTTTGAATTTGTCACCTGTCTGTATAGAACATTGTTTATTAACTTGTTAACTGATGCCTATAGACATTTTGCTTTATTAAAATAATTTAATGTTATATATCTTTTTCCGGCGGCACGGTGGTGCGGTGGTTTATGGCATTATTTTTCATTGTTGCATTTGCATTGAAATATTGCATTGTTTAGATTAAAAAAGGTGGCACGGTGGTGCAGTGGTTAGCACTGTCGCCTCACAGCAAGAAGGTCCAGGGTTCGATCCCCGGATCACCCAGCGTGACTTTCTGTGCGAAGTTTGCATGTTCTCCCCTTCCTCAGGGTGCTCCGGTTTCCTCCCACACTCCAAAGACATGCAGATTAGGTCAACTGGCTACTCTAAATTGCCCATAGGTGT
>JAQQZU010060744.1:0-17500 GCA_030068025.1 Parauchenoglanis punctatus | reverse complement strand
TATAATATGAGCAGAACAACCCGATTCCGGTTTAAACCCCATCACAACCTCCAACAGATTTCAAGAATAAAAAGAATCATAAATGGTTTGATTACTTTTCAAATGTTACACTAAAGGCTTTAAAACAACATTTTCCCCTGAGGCCTTGGGGAACACTTACACTTATACTGTACACTCTACTGCCAATTAGTGTATAAAATGACAATAAAGCTCTACTAAGTACCAAATGCTTCCATCTCTAAACTATTTCTGTCACTGATCGGTCATGGTAATGCAAAAAGAAGAAAAAAACCAAACCAGTGTCGCATCTCTGCTGGGTTTAACCTATAATACTGACTAAAGTTAGACTACAGACCATACAATATAGGATATACAGTACACACACACACACACACACACATACAGGCGTTTACACACACAGCCATGTTAATTACACAGCAGCTGAGAGAAACAACAATTAACTGAGTGACTGAATGTATAATAAAAGAACTGAGAGATAGTGAGTGTGGGCAGGAGGGTGTGTGTGTGTGCATGTGTGTGTGTGTGTGTGTGTGTGTGTGTGTGTGTGTGTCAGTGGAAGCACCTGGCTTGCTGAGACCCTGATTATCCCCTTGTTAAAAGCTGAAGGGTTGACGGCTGCATGACAAAGGCCTTCTCTCTCTCTCTATCACACACACACATACACGTGCACACACACTCACACACACACACACACACACACACACACACACACACAGGGGGTAGGAGGGTTTTAAGGGAGGATCCAGTGTGGGTTTAGTGATAAACACCGTTGTTTTGTGGCCAGTGAAAGGTGTTGGTCTCATCTCTGCAGTATCACTCCTCACACAGATGATTAAAACTCTCATAAACTTTTTTAAAACGGCCTCTGGGCCCACGGCTCAGCCCGCCAGTGCCGAAGCAGCGTTTGTTCCTCCTCACACCACACCCTGTTAGTTATTCTTTAAGGTTGGCATGTTTTGGCAGAGGTTAAAGCTGAAGCTGCTTTGAAGTTCAAATATCCAATCAAACACAGTGTTCATTTATAGCCACGCCCCTACAATCACACAAAAACCTGAACACAAAGGGGCGGAGCTTTCTGAGCCGACACCTGGCATGATGGACAGGTTCACGGTGACCGATGCTTGCTCTGATTGGTTCACGTGGTGTGAGCCTCCGCAGAGAGCCGAGTTTCTCCTCTGGGATGATCTCTGAAGCTGCTTCTCTCGTTAAAATGCTGGTGTTCATGATCTGCGTGGAACAGACGTGTGTTTGTGAATGAATAACACAGTCTATTATAAAGGAGTGATGAGGACAGTGATGAGGGTGGAAGTTCTCTAGAATGACTATCTAATGTAGAAATCTCTTACATCATGTGCAACATCACGCAGTACAGTGTGAAGCTTTTACATGTGGTTTCTTAGAATAAAAAAAATCAAACAGGGCGCGGTGGCAAATAAAGTGACCAACTGAGGATCCAAGAGCAGTTTAGAGGATATGAAACAGGTTGAAAATGTTATAAAGATTAAATAAAGATCTATTTTCTATATCTCACTTAGAAAGGAGAATGAACATGATTCAGCTAATAGCATTTTACTTATTAACTGTGTGCATTGTGTGTGTGTGTGTGTGTGTGTGAATGCGTACGTGTGTGTGTTTACAGTGTTTACATTGTAAGTAACAGATATCAGGGTTTTATTTTATTTGAATCCATTTACAGAAAGTTCATGTGAGCGATCAGAATCAGAATCAGAATCAGAATCTCTTTACCGGTCGGTCTGATTTACATGCAGGAATTTGATTTAGGTTTGTACATAAAGCAAAACAAAAAACAGTAATAAGTGATCCTCCAGCCAGCAGTCGCGCACTCAACAGCAGCGTTACACCATAAATAACTGCAAAATGCTAAACATTTATAAAGCTATATATATAGTATAATATATTTCTCCAAGTGTGATTCATTTGACTTTTCATTTGACTTTTACACAAATGGTTGTTCTTTATTGTCACATGTGATTATATACAAACAGGATTTTTTATCCATGTTTTTTTTTTTTACAAGATTCCTTTTTAACATGTTTTTTTTTACACAAGTGATTATTTTACACAATTCCTGTATTCTCATACAAATTTGTGCATGTGTAATATTTACACTTTTTTTCACATGTGCTTATTTACACATGAATTTTTATATGGATGTAATTTTTGTTCACGATTTCTTTATTTTCATGTGATTTTTTACACATATGTGGTTTATCCTCACAGCCTGATCAGTAGAATTCAGAAGCAGACTCCGTGTATAATTTTGCTTTATTATCAGGTTTAGCTGAGCTTTAGCCAAACCTGTCAATAACAGATGTCATGGGCACAGATGGTGAACGGTTAAAATGGCCGCCAGCAAGAAAGCCAGTGTGTGCACTCCTGCGTTCCCCCGCGTTCCTGCCCTCTGCATTGTCTCCGGCTCGGAGTCTGGGGAACTCCAGCCGCTTGCTGATAAAGGAGCATTTAAAAGCACCAGCATGAAGAAACCCGCCTCAACTATAACTAAATTCAGACGGGGAGGGAAAATGATGACGTGGTTCTGAAAATATGGTGAGAAATGTATAAAAAGAATGGACTGACAAAAGAGGTAAAGAGGTTCATAAAGCTGAGCTTCGTTCTTTTGTTGACTTTTAACTCGACTCCTTCCTGAAGCGTCGGTTTCTTTTATGGTGTCAAAGTCCATCTCGCTTACTCTTCAGAAGCTAATAAAGTAACCCTTTAACATTGTGTGTGTGTGTCTGTGTTATGCCCTCTGTGTGTTTGAGCTGGTGGGTGTGTGCACATGCAAATATACAGAATGACAGGCAGACAGATATTCGACACACACTGGGTCTACTTTGTATGTGTGTGTGTTCTCTCTGCATCTTTATCTGATTCAAATGATCTGATTTCTATTTCTCATCATCCGCCGGCAGTCATAAAAAAAATCACATTTATTTATAATCAGTGCAGTCATTGTAATATGTTATCGTTTCTATAGTAACAGCTCATTCACAGCAACTCGTCCTAATATTAGAAAAAGGTGTGTAAGTGATGAACGAAATGTTGGGGAGGTGTGTGTGTGTGTGTGTGTGTGTGTGTGTTCTGTATGAAGGAGTCCCCAGTGTGAGCGCTGTGTAACAGGCAGAGGTAAAGCTGGAACTGTAAGGGTTCCACATCTTCAGCACAGAGGAGTTTCCACTGCACTGCACTTTCTCACTCACATGCTGTAATAAGCTGCGTTTTTTGTCTTATTAACTTAAAGAGAGAGAATAAAGAGAGGCTGCTGAGGGAACGACTGTTTATAGCTGCTATAACGTCAGTGAGAACGTATTTCACCAACATCCCATGACATTAAATGTAGCTATATATTAATAAATTGCTGTGGTGTAAGTGGAATTAAACACATGCTGCTACAGGAAAATAAGAAACTTCAGGGTGGTGACAGTAACGCCGCTTCATCACACCAGCATGAATTTCTGTATTTATCCATTTCCTGTTTCTTCTTTATCCAATTTCCGGTTCCTTCTTTAAACTCTCTTCTCTCTTTATTAATTAAATATGACAGCGTGTGTATTTCTCACTTTCACAGCATGTCACACACAGTCATTAGCTCAGCTCGTCCAACCCCTTCCTCCACTCCGTCTCCCACTTCCCCTTTCTCGCTATGCTTTCTGTTTCTCAGAGTTGTCATTCCTGTCTCGGTTAATCACATGACACTGAACCAGCAGCCATGTGTCATTGTGGTGTTTGACAGATTTTTTTTGTGAACTTTGTAGGTTTTGTATGTATGTGTGTGTGTGTGTGTGTGTCTGTGTGTGTCAGATGATGGATGAGTCATTCTGAGAGCTGATGAACCCATTCTTTCATTATTAACGTGAGATTAAGTCAGGGTTAGCACTCCATCAAAAGGAGGGTGTTGGACATTATGGCAGGGAATTATTCATGCTTGTATATCGCCATGGTAACCGGGTGGTGGAGGCGGTGGAGTCCCAGGGGACTGTGTGTTGGTTTCTGACCGTTCCGCTTCAGTCCATCTGTGAACACTACTTTGGGTGAATAATGCAGATATGATTAACAAATGCTATTCCGGTCCAGTAATAACTCTGAAGATCTGCATGATTAGTAAATGGCTCAGTTCTCCATTAATGTTTAATGATAAGTGTTTGAAGGGAATTCCAACTGTAAAATTATAAGTCACTGATTAAACACACAAATGCTGTATCTGGTAAAAGCGAGTGATTGTTAAACTTTAAGCTTTCTCATGACTCGTTTTGTTCTGGAAGTCGACCTTTGTGGAAGGTTTTCATGTTTACAGAACAACAATCGGCTGCCTGACGTCTGTAAATTTATAAATTCATATGTTTATGAATTCAGTGTCCATTGTCCATCACTATAGAATTACACTGAATTGAATTTATTCAAGGTTTAATTTAATTCCACTTCACTGACATGACAGAACAGAGATAAAAACAGGAAGGAAGAAAATGAGAAGATAACCAGAAGTGACCAAAGTCAGAGAGAGAAACTAAGGTAGACAGATAACACAAATAACGGCATAAACACAGCAGCACCTCTCCATGACACGCTCGTTCCGCTACACCTCAAACCTCAATGGACTGAATCCAAAATTAAAAACCTGCAATTAAACATGCACTGATATCTTTAGCCATAAAATATATTAATCACATATTTACAACATTATTAACAATCTCTAACATTAAACAAACAGAAAAATTCCAGCCAGAAACAAAACAAAAGCCAAACAGGAATGATTTGATGAGGAGTGTGAGATCTCTAAAGAACAGCTAAAAAAAAAATCTTGAATACAAAACAAAGATCCCACAAACACACAATCCAGCCTGCAGCACACAACAACCTTACAATGAACTTATGCGAAACAAGAAATAACAACATATAAACACCAAATTAAACAAAATGGAAGAAGAAACTGATCAAAACTGCTTTTGGACAAATCACTCGAACAAACAGCTATACAAACAGAACAATCTGGAAAAACTACTCCACACTTCATCTGTTCCGACCTGGAAAAACTGAGTAATCAGAAGTGAAGAAAACAGTCAGGGAGATGAAAACTGCCAATTAAACACTGCCAATTAAACATACTGGAATCCCCTGGATTACACAATTTCACTTTCTGAGGTAAAGAAATACAAAAGGACCCTCAAACTGAACAAATCATGTAGTCCAGATAATATCAGCAATGAAGTTATTCAATACAGCAGTGACAAGATGCAAGAAGCTCTAACCAAATTATTCAACTTCATTCTAGACAGCGGCATATCAGTATTCCCAGTGTGTTTGTACAAAGTGCCATTGCTCACACTTACCGCACTACTAGAGACATTTTGTCATTGTGTTGACAATGCATTTCTGACTCTGGGAACTCATGAAAGCTCACACACACACACACACACACACACACACACACACACACACACACTGTCCTGCATTGCATTAGTGTTTTTAATCATATCCTTTCACACATCGTCAGTGTTAGTAGTACAATTAGTAATTATCACTTAAAAATAAATGTAATCGCACGCTCCCAGAACAGGATCAGATGAAACAAAGAGAAACACGTCCTCAGTCTTGTTTCACAGGTACATGTCACAAGCATGTACAGATACTCAGGTGTCACGCTGTGAACAAAAAACAGGTATCTGACCTCACGTTTTCATTCATTCTGTATCAGATGCAATACATCACATACATTTATGCAGAACAAAACAGAATCTGTGTCCGCTGTTTATGAATTGATATGTCACCTCTTGTATTGTCAGAATTTTATGGGGCGCCATTTGTAAAAACAGTTTACCATTTTTATGTGTTATTATTCTATCATTTAGCACAATTTTCATACATTTAGAGATAAATTTGTTCAAAAATCAGTGTTCCAGTTTACACTTCCTGCTGTCTAAATGTTAAATCTAAATGTTTAATGCTAAATATAAATGTTAAATGTTAAATCTAAACGTTTCACTCTAAATGTTTAGAAGATATGCTAATTGGCCTGCATGTGTTATGCGCCTCTCCAGCATGGAGGACTTCATGCTGCTAGTTGCCATGGCAATTCCGGCTATGCTAGTGCTGCTAATGCTTGTTCAAGAAGGTGGAGTTTCCTCAGCTACATCCATGATGACTGTGGGATCTTTGAGTGATAGCTCAGCGCCAGCGGAGCAGAGATGCATGATTTCCAAGGCTTTAGCTTAGTATCCAGGTGTTAGCTTAGCATACTGGCTTTAGCTTAGCATTCAGGCCGCATCTTTATTTGTACACGTTGTAACCGTTTTTGTGTGAACATTCAAAATTGTTCGTTTAAAATTTAAATACCTTACATACACTTTATCACTCAATTTATCTCAAATTATCTCGAATTTGTCTCTAAATGTATGAAAATTGCACTAAATGATAGAGAAACGACACCCATAAAAACATTAAACTGTTTTACAAACAGCGCCCATAGAACAGTACCACTGACCATTCTGGTCTGAGATGCTCCGCCTCTGACACACGAGCAGCTGATGGTACACTGTAACAAGGTTGCAGTAGATTTCACAGTAACTTACTGGCATCAGGATGTTAAAGCGTTTACTGTATTACTGATGTATTTTTGTTGACCGTATCAACGCATGTTCATTAACAGAACTCTGTACTTTTATTGTTTATTCATTCACAATATTTTTTCTGTATTTTTCATTTACAGTATTAATGCTGTTTATCAGTTACAGTATTGTACTGCTTTTCAGTTAGAGTTTAGCTTAATTTACTCTAAACAAAATAAGAAATCCTACCTGTAAAATCAAACCAATTGCAGTCGAGTACAGTAAACCATAATTTTACACATTTGTCCTAAAAATATGCTTTTAAATTGTTGAACAAGTGCAAATTACAAATGTGTTAAACAGTAACAATAAATAAACAGTAACAGTAAAACAGTGAATGAACAAGACGTCTCTCTTTCCATTGGATGTTTTTTTCTTCTCATGTTAACTACAGTAAATTGTTACGGTAGAGACGTACTGTACAGAAGTGACCATACACTTCCCATAATCCTATTTACAGTAATATAATATATACATGTTGTACAGTATGTAACTGCACATATTGCAGTAAAACACTGTTCAAATTACAAGAATCGTTTACGGTGTAGACGTGGACATGGTGAGAGAAAATAATGCATTTTAGACTAAAAGAGATCCTGAAAGCTGTTGTTCAAAACATTGCCCCTGTGAGTCTCCTGAAAAAAAACAGCTGTTTCAGCAAAACAGCTGTACAATGTTCTGACTGGTTCCAAAACACCGGTAATGTACAGAAAAGGCCATAGAGATGTTTTCTCTTTTTGGGTAGCTGACATTATTCCAAATGGTTCTAATGTGAAATATCTCTCCCCATCTCTCTGTCTCTCTAGCTCCCTCCCGGAGGCCAGTGAGACCCAGGGCGTTTTATTGTCTGTGGATGAGGCAGGAACATCACAGGTCAGAGGACCACAGTGGATGTGTCAGGCCAGGGTGGGGGGCAATATCACAATGTGTGCTACTGTTGTTGAGCATGGGGTAATTCACAACTCACAAACCAGCTCCTTCACTTCTTGGATGGACTCTACAATGCCATCATTCCAGAGAATGAATAGGCGCTTTCGGAGCAGAGGTACTTTTTCATAGTTCTTAAATCTGTCAGAGAAAGTACCCCCTTTTCTGTGTGTTTGAACTGCAGGAACTGAGAACAATTATAGTTCTTAGAACACTATTTTTAGGAACTTTTTTAGCTCCTACTTCAGGGTAGGTACTCTCCCATTACAAGATGTGTGTGTGTGTACGGTGAATGGTCCAGATGGAAGTGTAGTGAGATTCTTCGGGTTGAGCAGTCATTTTTTCCTTTTTGTCAGTCAGTGCGCAGCCACAGGATAAAACTGATAGAAATTTGCTAAAAACTCCACATGACAACATGCACTGGTTAACAGATGAGAGAAACTGAAACCTGAGGTGGAGCGGCTGGCTAACTAAAGTCAAATAAAAAAAAAAAAGCAATTAGAGTTTGATTTAAACAGAAATGCGTGTGTGCTGCCTGTCTCATTATTCCGACTAATCCATACAGTAGAAACGTAAACAAAGAGGAAGCGGGCAGCACATAGGGCGAATACGTGACATGGCCGACATGGACATCATTAAGATCACTGAAAAAATCATAACCAATGAATTTTCTAATTGCCAGGTATATATAAAAAAGGATATACATAAACATCTTCGTATCTTCTTATTGAACAGCTGATTCCAGTTTGTCACTTCAGCGTTCCTACTGGTGATGTGAATGCAAAGAGCAAAAAGACCCCTGAAGGTGTGTAGTTCTTGGCGGAGCTCCTCAGGGAGTAGTTCCTCTCACCATTCCCGAGAACTCTTTGGTCTGAAAGTGTCTAATGAAGGGAGATTGTGAGGGCCAGTATGCACATATCATCTGGTGATTTGGGACAGTGTAAGTTTCATCACTCCAACGACTCCAGGTAAAGCGGCCTGGTTTGAAACTCACCAGCACATGATAATGGTGTTCCTGCCACCTCATTCACCTCATTGACATTCATCAACTCAACTGGGGAATTCTTCTCTGCTAGGAGATGGAAGGTGTATGGTCACCAGCGTTATAATCAGATGTCATTACTGGAGGCAGTGGATGCTGGCTGTGGGTACATCACACCTGAAGCACACCTGAGGACGTCATATTTTGCACTTTGAATTCATTTTTGGTTTCTACAGGTATATGCGTATATACATATATATTGTATTTATTGTGAATTTGCTGTACTATAATTGATTGAAACTATAATTTTCATATTGTACTATAATTGAAAAGTTGATTGCATATTTTTTGTCTATTTTGTCTATTTTCCGATGCATAGTTCAATGTTTACCATTTTGTTTTCTTTCCTCAGTTACAGCAATTACACTGTGTGACTTTACAAATAAATCATTCACATTTAATTGTTGGGTTTGAACATTTTTTACTCTACATTACATTTTTGCAGTACCCTTTTTCCAAAGCCAGTAAGGTTTTTATTAAAATATCAAAACATTTGATGTCTTAATGCACTAATGAGAGACTTTTATTAAATGGTGACAATGGTGACAGCGGTCAGTGCTCAGGTGAGTTAGTGCTATGAGAAATGCCATAACTCTTTGGAGAACTGCATTAACAGTGGTGAGAACGACGCTCCTGATGTGTGAATTGCATCAAAGCGATTGAGGAAAAACTGTAAATCAATGTACCAGGGAAGTGAGTGTGCTGAAAAAATTGGACAGAACAGAACCGAGGTCTTTTTACAAGAGCGTGGGGTGAGACAGGGGTGCTGTCTAAGCCCGACTGTGTTCAACATCTGTGTCAGCTATAATAAAGGAAAATTCCACAATCTCACGCTCCATGACACCATGGTCAAGTTCCTGCTTTATGCTGATGATTTAGTCCTGCTGTCTCCCACAGCAGAGGGTCTACAGCAGAACCTCTCCATTCTACATGAGTCCTGCTGTAAATGGGCTCCAGAGCAAATCTAGCATCGTGGTGTTCCAGAACAGAGCCAACAAGAAACACTGGGTGACACACAGCTCGAACAAAAAGCATCATACATTTACCTGGGTGTAACGGTCAGCAGCACAGGGAGCTTTAACCTGGCCGTACACACACTCACAGATAAAGCACTCAGAGCATCTACACAATAAAACCCAAATTCCATAGAACATTCAAATCTGGCTAAAAATGTACACTTCAGTAATTACACCAATACTTCTACACAGAAGTGAGAACAGTGGGACAAAGTAGGACAACAACCTGCTGATTCCATAAAATCCTGTAAAGTTTGTAAAACTCTACTGAAAACTCACCACAAAATCAACAACGCTCGGGATTTTACCCCCCATTTAATAATATAAAGAGAGCAGCAGGTTTCTGGCTCCACCTGAACTCCGACTGCCTAAAGTACTAACCACCTATCCAAGAAACACATCCCCTGAGCCCAAGACCAACAAACACACCAAACACCCGCTCATGCACACACCCAAATACACACTCACACGCAAACACACGTCTTAAAATTTACTTTACTCATTATTGTTCTTCTATGCCTTTATCAGGAGTTATTGTTTGTCTCTAGGTTCTTTTATATTAATTTGCTTTGGCCACATTTTTTGAAACAGTCATGCCAATAAAGAACACTGCGACCAGCGCAGGCAGAGAACGAGAGAGACACAGAGAGAGCTAGAGCGAACGTTAGCGGTAGACAGAGAGAGAGACATAAATAGAAATGGAGAAAGAAAGTGACAGAGTGATAGAGACTTGCATGGAAGTAAAATTAGAAACTACTTTGAGCTTGCATGCAATAACGTGTTTGTGTGTTGTGTGTATTAGTGTGTGTTTATGTGTATTTGTGTGGAGTCATGTGTGTGTGTGTGCTTGCTTGTGTACGTTCCTCTCACCTTTATCATAAAAACGAGTGTTTTGACAGGATGTGGCTTAAACAACACAGAAAACATTGCACAAGCTCACTAAAAGGTTTCACGCACCTCGGTTACAAACAATTGCTGTTAGATCCTGAATAATAATTAATGCTTTAAACTGAACAACTGGAGAAGAATGAACAGAGCGAGGCAGTGTGTATCGCCCTCTGCTGTCTAAGTGTGTGTGTGTGTGTGTGTGTTTGTGTGTGTGTGTGTGTGTGTGTGTGTGTGTGTGTGTTTAATCCACATGCCCATTATATTATACATTTTTAAATGAGATTTATACATTCTTTACATTTACATTACTGAAATGATGGTTTTATTAAAAATTTTATGCTTAAGACATGGGAATCAAACTCACAACCTCCCGAACTACTGAGATGTCACTGTTAGATTTTCTTTCATAGACAGATCAGATGTGGTTCATAAGTTTTAACCAGATAACATTTAATGACATTTCTCACATTTTTTTAAACCAATATTCAGTAAATACAGGTAAAAAAAAGAAAAAGAAAAAGATCTGCACAGTGAACTTTTTCAGTTTGTAGACCATCACCTTACTGTATAAATACTGCAAAAATGTTAAGTTGTAAAAAAGGAACAGTTAAACATATTCGCAGCTTCTCATTCTAAAAGAAGGGATGAAAAAAAGAACTCCGGCTGCTCAGTTCTCAAAACAAGGCCGTGATAAACACTGGTCCTTTGTGTCTTGTGTTTCTGTTCCATCTTAGTAAAGAGTTTAAAGATGTACAGTAAAGACATGCACAACCTGCCTGTTTTATTTGAGGTGAGAATTAAAAGAAAGACGAAAGGAAGTAAAGAGATTGCGGTTTTCTTGTATTTTGCAGAGGTGTTGCTAAAAGGAAGTAACATTTCACACATGCAAACATAAATAAAGTTTTGTTTCCTGCAGTGGCAGAAGGTTTAGTTATCTGTAGTAAGCATCAGACTGTAAAGACATGAGTGTAGATGCTTTCAGAATGTAAAAGTTTCAGCTTCATCATTAGTAACACCTTAGAACAGTCTCACTGTCGACTAATGCAAATGAACCTCTAGGTTCTCTTTTGTAATCTAGAGGCACAAATAAGTACACCATCATGCTCACAAAACAGACCTGATAAACCTGTGTGAACACAAACATTCACATTTAGGACAAATTATCTTCACAAATTCACCTGCAGACATGCTTTTAGGAGGTGGGAAGAAACCTGCAGGAGGAACCCTTGATGAAACCCACATGGACATGGCGAGAAAATGTAAAACCCCACAAAGGCAGTAACCTGAGCTCAGGATGGACTGGAGGTCTTATCATGAAATTTAAGTACATTAGACTCCATGGACTATACTGTATTTGCTTAGACTCAGGATCACACATTCTTTAAGGGTTTTTTATATTTAAGGATTCTTGGCTTCTGAAAATGAACCTATGTGACAGAGCCACTTTGTAAGGGCTCCTCCCTTAAAGAGGGACAAACTAAAGACTCATCAAGGGCTTGATGGCCTCGTTTTCCTCGAGTGTAATGCCTTCTTGCAGAAGTTAACCAGCGCTGATGAATCATTCTCACTTCCTCCTCGCTGCAGATAATACACTGACTCGACTGTTCTACAGTAACCCTGTTACTAGTTGCTAACTAATGATATTTACAATATTTTATAATAATCCAGTGTTCACTTTTCATCCTAATCTTTCTCCACTGTATCTGCAGTGTGTGTGTGATAACCACTAATAAAGGTTTGGACTTGTTTCAATTCACTGAGGAAAGAAGATAAAATCTCCAAACTCACTTATAATACAAGTCTAAGGGCATTAAACATAAATAAAACACAGATATGTGTTCTCATTTGCAGCGATGTTCAGATGAGAGAAAATCTTCTCAAAGATTGTGACAAGTGATTCCCAGACGGTTGCTTTTTCTGTCATCAGACTTTCATTAAAATCTTCAGTTAAAGTTTGTGTATAAACGAAGCTGTAAATGTGAGGAATCGAGCCTTTCTGAGATGGAGCTGCTTTTTCAAGGAGAGGAATTTGTGAGTTGTGTCTCTGATGGCGTATGGATACCACAAAACCTTCAGGAAAGTGTAAAGTAACTACTGAGGAACTACTTTTTACTGTTGGAAAGTTGGATAAATGTCCATAAGAACAGCTTTGGGAAGATGTTCTCTCATGTCCGTCTCATTGTTCCTGTGGAACGGCTGCATTTTACACTCAAGTCATTTAAAACTAATTTAAACATCTGACTTTGACTTTATTACGCGTGAGTTTGGAGTTTTTCCTGTTCTTTTCTCAGCATAGAGTGAAAATTCACGTTTAATCACAGTGGACAGAGATTAGGTTAGAAAAACATTTTGATATGATACCGTTCTCACTTCCAGCTCAAGTGAGTGTGTGTGAGTTGAAATGACCGTGAGAGTGTCAGGGAGGAAGTGTTGATGGGATATTCGGGATGTAGATAGGCTACTGACCGGGAATGTGAGGAATTCCACAGCTACTGTGACTGCATGTTCTTGAAGGTGTCATTCAGCATGTGTGGCTGTCAGGAGCCTGTGAGAGTCCTCCTGAAGAGGAACCTCAGGGCATTAAAGTGTGTTTGTGTGCATGTGTTACTGTGGGTTCCTGTGTGTTAGCATGTGTTCTTCTGTGGTCTGTGTGTGAGCAGCTTTACAAACACGGCATTACAGCCGGAAGTCACTTTTCTGGTCTTTCTGTTCTTTGTTTCATGTGTGATGTTTTTGGCCATGTGTTGGATTTTTCTGGCTGAATGAGATGTTTCTCTGCTCCAACGCGTGATGTAGTGCTTTGGCCGAAACTTCCCGTTTTTTATTCGAAGTGTGAAGTGCAAATGTTTTACACATGGTGGTTAAATGCACATGTTAGTGGAAGTGATGATTTCTTTATTAGTGTTTGGCGTATTGTTCATGTCTCAGCAGAACGAGTCCCAGGGAAAAGCAACAGGACCAAGTTTACCTCGTGCTAAGTCGCCATGGAGGTTAAGTAAGCAATAGAACACTCTAGAACATGCAGTTATAGAAAATAATCAACAACTGGGTGCAAAGTTAATGTTACACACCAAAACATATTATTTCCCCCATAACAGTACATTCCCAAGTGTTTTATTCCTCTTTCCCCCTTTGTATTCTTCTTTAATTATCTATTTAATAAAGAACATATATTTTTTTTTACATGTTTTTTAATTTTTTTTTTTTACATTTTTTACAAACATATTTTTAATACACTGAATGTTGTAGAATGTCGGTGAAACAGGTTAGCTCCTGTTCGTACTTACGTTATAGCAGCTATAAACAGTTGTTCCCTCTGCAGCCTCTCTTTATCCCCTCAGGATCTCCTCTGTCCTGCAGATGTGGGAACCCTTACAGTTCCAGCTTTACCTCTGACTGTTACACACCGCTCACACCGGACACGCCATCATACATGTGAAATGAATGCGTCCTTCAGCGTATCATTTATCAATTACACAATTATCCATCACGTTCACAACATCTGTTTATCAGTGGAGCGTTTCGGGACACGTCCCTGTGAATGAGCTGTTACTATAGAAATGACAACGTATAAGAATGAGAGCATTAATTATAAATAAACCTTCACTACTGTCAGAGCTGCTGAAAATGAAAGAAAATTAATCAGCGCCTTCTGACCAATCAGAATCCAGAATAAAACACATGAAAAAAGAAATGTTACACAGTACTGTCTATATGCTTCTCCTGGGATTATTATAATTAAATAAAACATATTTGTGACTTCGTGAAAATAGTTGAAAGTGTAAATAAAATAAAATGACCAATCTGCTTTTCCTTCAGCGCTCCTGAGGAGCAGAGCAGTCTGTGCTGCTGATCAAGCATCTAATGGTGTATTTTTAAAAGTTTACTTCAGTTACACCCTGCACTCTAGAAGCTGAGATGCCTTTGGCTTGGCTTCCTGGATTCATGGGTAAAGAGAGGACACGCTCACACACACACACACACGCACACACACACACACACACACACGCGCACACACTCAGTAAAATCACAATGATCTTCCATGGGCTACTTCTGCCTCATATTGACTTCTCACTTTAATATTTCCTCTTTTTAATTAGGGAAATGGACTCTAGTAGCCAAAATATATATGTGTGTGTGTGTGTGTGTGTGTGTTGGTGAATGTGGATATGTGGGTTTTGGAAATAACATTTAACATCTGCAGAGTTTGTTACTGCAACTGTCAAATAATTAAAGCACGTTTTTCCGTGTCGTCACTGCCACGTGTTGTTCTGCAATCAATAATAATTTTACACATTGCCAGGATTCATGATTGCAGTAATACTTCTTAAATTTACGTATCATCTCTAAATAGAATTGAGGTCATATAATGTCATCCAAATCTAAATTTATTCAAAGTGAGTTTAAATCACACCATTTTAACACATGATTTGACCTTGGAAGGTCACAAACGAAAGCAGTGCAGTAAGTGATGAGCATTTTATGTACAAGTTAAAATTGCAGCATTTGTATGCAGCATGTATTGTCAACAAAATACAGAAACAAATCCAAATTTTAAAAACTTTTTTAATGTGCACAATTGTCAATAAATATTTCTAAAATGATTTTTTTGTTGTCGTAGACTCATGTGTCTGAAGTCTTAGTAAGTCAGATACATGTCACTTATTAAGATCCATTTTATTACATTGATGTAGGAAACGTCTCATGCTCAACGGCACATACAGGCAATGCCATAATTTTTGGCACCCTTAATGATATAAAAAGCGATATCGCATGCAATGAGTGATAAAAGTAAAAATAATCGGGAAGCTGTATAGTTTTACTGGGACGCAGTATTTTTTCCAAAAAACATTGTTTTACAATTATTGGCACCCCATTGAATATGTCCTAAAGTTAGTTAAAAATAGGCTGTGAGGATGTTTTATTAAAGGATGGTGAGTAATGATATGGAAAATGTTTTTTTTTATTGTGTGATTTTGCTAGTTTGTCAATAATTCAGGACTTTACTGTATGAAGATAAACCTGGTGCTGGATCAGCAATCCTATTTTGAGAAGTTTGATAAATAAACAAATAATAGCAAATGCACAATACTGGAGTATTTTTTTTCAAATGCAAATGTTTTATCCAAAGGTAGAGAATAGAACAGAGTGCGCCCTCTACTGGTAATATAGCTTTTCTCAAGCATTTATTCGTATTGTGTGTGAAGATTGAATCACCTTCTCCATCTTTCCGAGGTAGGAACATTCCGACACTGAACAGCTCTGAGTCAGTTTAACACTCGGAGTTGGTAAAAGTCACAAAACTGCCCACTTCCACAACAAACGTTTATTCCCAGTTGGAAAAGGGAATAATGCGTGTGTGAAGATGCACAGCTACTGCTAACTGTTAACAACCTGCTACTGCAGAGCAAGACACACCCCCATGGGCGGGGCGGACACATTCTAGGGAGCATTTAATGGGACAAATTCAAGTCAGGTAAAGGACGAGTCATCGAAAATTTTTCTGGAAGTCACATATTATGAAATTAAAATGCTCTGTTACATTAAAAAACAGGTACAAAAAGCTATGAAACACTGACTTATCTATAACATCATTATTCCAATGTCTTTTTAATCTCAGCATCTCAGTCTCACAACATCTCACTGAGCCGTCTCCAAGCTGTCACTCTTTTAGCTTTTTCTTGATAAATGTAACATATACATTAGACTTGACACTCCAACCTTGTTATTTGTGCTGCTTCCTGAAATGACAGGAGGAGGAGGAACTAATAAGCACTATTGCAGGTTTCATATCTCTTCTCACCCCGCCCACGTGTTCAACAACTTCCTCAGATTCCTTAAATTTCAACCCACATCTAAATTAATCCAGTATCTCACTGTGGTTCTGCATCTGCTTTCAATTACACCCTCACCCCATCGACGTCTCAGTTCCACACTGTTTACCTACAGCTGATGTTTCTGGTAGGTTCCTGGAACTGACAGGTTCCTGCAGTCGATGGGAAAGACGCTAAGTTTCCTCACCAGACATTTTTATCTTCTTTGAGCTGTTATCTGTACCTGCTGTGAAATTCACCTGGGATCCAGTATGTATAGTTAATGCCATGTTAATCCAAATCAAATTATTCTTCATTCTTATCATTATTTATTAATTTTCCACAGTGTGAGGGACAAGGAGCATTTTCATGAACACAGTTTTACACACATAGCAGGGGGCGCAGTGGAAGATCCACTACACCAGCTCCAACTAAACTCTTAAAATGATCCATAATGTTCACAATCCTGCTCAGAGCAACACCAATAACATCTTATTCGCACAAAGATCAGTGAGTTAATGACGCTCCCAGCTTCAAAAAACAAACAAAACAAACAAAAAAACAAAATTTTTCGGTGACGTCACAGAGGCAAGCCATATTCCATATTCCATATTCCATAAAAAAAATAAAAAATAAAAACAAATGCAGTTAAAACACTGTTACCAATAACTTGTTTTTCTTCCAAGGCCCTGAACTGGTCTTACATTATTATACAGAGTATTTTGTAATAAATGAATTATTGTTATGAGAATAAATAAAGCAGTTGGTCAGTTTAGTCACCTATATGCTTTAGGTATTAATTAATTATTTTAATTAATAGTTACATTATTAATACTTTATTATATAATTACATAATTACATTTATAAGCTTTTGGGTTAATTAAAAAAAATATAAAACAAACCACACAAAGTGATTACAAGCTGAAATGAAATGACTCATAACTTTATTATCATATTTATCTCACATAAACTTTTAAATTCACGTTAATTCATGAAAGAAATTTTTAATTTAACCAAGAAAAAATGATGTAAAAAAATAAGGGTGAATGACCTGCAGCTATTCTAGTCTGTTATCATGTTTAAATCTGGATTAAATCAATGTATTAATCAGTAAATGTATGTAATATATAATTTATCTGTTTATTTCTTGAGTTGCACAGCTCTTAAGGC
>JAQQZU010060381.1:0-18909 GCA_030068025.1 Parauchenoglanis punctatus | reverse complement strand
TGCACTAAGGTCAAGTAACACAAGCAGTGAGACACAACCCTGATCAGAGGCCAGTAGTAGGTCATTTACCACTTTAACTAGTGCTGTCTCTGCTAAATATCATGTTGTGTGACACGGAGATCAAATGAAATGATGCATACCTGACTGCTGTCGATGTGAGTGAGCAGGCTGTTGACTATGTTTACAGCAGAGCTAATATTTTGCGTGGTTAGCATGCCTGGTCTGGATGTCAGGATTTGGGTAGAGGAAGCCAAGCTCTGCCTCTCTGAAGGACTGGCAGTTAAAAGCTTAAAAAAAAAAAAAAAAAAAAAAAAACTTTTATAGACTCAACAGCCAGCAGATGACTGAAATTCAGTTCTGGTCCATTTAGACAGAAGGCACAAACTTGTATATACTGTATATCCACATTAAAGCTGTAGTCATGATATTTGACAACCGACGCTTACAACGTTAATGTAAAGCACAGGAAAAAACATTGAGTGTTAATGTGCAAATGCATAATAAATGCTGTAATTTACTCACATTATCGATTGTATTAAGGTTCAGGGAACAGTTCAGCTTTTGAGGTGTAGTAAACATTTTGTTTTGGCACCAGGCTGTGGCCTGTGGAAATCCGGCTAAGTGTCCAAACACAGAGAAAAAAAAATCTGTAAATCTGAAACATGTTAGCTAAAATTTGTTTATAAAATTGTTGATAATAGTAATAATAATGATAATAATCGCTACAATCAGCAATTAAGGTTCTAAGCACTTTTTAGTCTTAGATTTGAAGCCATTGGGAGCACCAGCACTTGCTCCCAAGGATATATGCTAAATTTATGCTAAATTTAATGCAAGATGCATGAGAAGGATCATCATTTTATTGAGATGCTCGATATTTATGAGCATTTATGCTAATTTGTGAATCATTGTGCCCCCTAGAGATTATTTGAGACAAAACGCATTTGAGTCCCTCAGATCCAAAAAGATTTCTTTTGTGACAAGTTAAAAATCTCCTTATAATTTTATATTTAACATTAGTTTTTAGGTCTTGGAAATGCTTTGTCTACTCCTGAGATTTAAAGCTTTAAAAGCAAATGAAATAAAAGCAAATCATTTATATGATGCCCAAACCTTTTTTTATGTTAAAAGACAATAAACATTTTTAAAACAATGAATAAGAAACTCTACATTTAGCAAATAAATTAATTTTTTTTGTTCATTTCTTGCCCGCTGAGATACTTTACCGTTAGTGTTTCCTGGAGGACACCGCTCTTTAGAATAACTCGCTTGTCCTATAACAGTCTTGGGAAACGTGAAGCCATTAACACTTGTTTCAGCACAGACGTTTGCTGGAAATAAAGATAAACTGTAACATGCTGCATGGCAAAAAGGTCTTCATTAATCAAAAACAAAACATAAATAAATCTAAAAATGTTTACACAAAAGAATACCATTATTATTCACTAGTATAAGTAAAACTTTCTCTTTTTTTACTGAAAAAATCAAAAGCACATGTATAAATTCAGGTGTCATTTGAAAGATTTTAGCTTCATGAAGGAATTTCTGTACGAAGAATTAAAATGGTTCTGGGCCAAGGTCGGAATGTTTACAACATTATTAATGCAACTATAAAAAGTATACAACAGAATAAAACAACATATCGGGCTGTTACAGGAAAATATTTAAACCGCACGTACCACGTAAGTCTTTTATTAGTCTTATACCGCAGCAATTTGGAAAAATTGCCTTTTTTTTATTTACGTTGTAAATTGTATCTGTTTATACTTACATTTAATGTTGTGAAACACCCTTGAAATAAGTTAGTTCCACTTACCACTTTCGTTATAGCAGCTATAAACGATTCACTAACGAAAATGTGAAGACTTGTAGAAACCTTCCTACCTCTAACTGTTAGAAAGTGCTGACACTGGAGACTCCTTCCATAAATAAATAGTCAACATATATCGATGGGTATGAGTTTTTCTTTGTGAAAAAACAACAACTGATCGTTCTAGTGAAATAAAAAATGATGTGGGAAAGCACGTACATGACTCGCAGAATTGTCCAGTGAAATCATCAGGACAGATGCAGACCTTATTGGTTTCACGACCACCGTTCAGACACTCCAAGGTCACCACTGTTGTGTTAGTTGCTGTGCTGTTCTGACCCATATTTAGCAATATGGTGCTGGGCAACATGGTGCTGGGCAACATGGTGCTCACCAATGTGGTGTTTGTGGATGTGGTGCTGTTCCCACTCACCGCCATCACTGCAGTTACTGAAGACAAGAAGTTCAGCAGACTAAATGAATTCAGGTTGTCATTTCACTGTGTGAATCTTTTGCTTTGAGTTCCGGTTTACCAAACCTCAAACAGCACCAACCCCTCCATCAGCATCAGACAAACACTAGCTACTAAACCAAATTTGAACATTCCTGCTTTAACAAGTGAAAATAATGTTTAAAACAGTTGATGGTTTGATATCACAATGATGAGTCAACAAAATGGAAAAAAGTCCAGCTCTACCAGCACTAGGGTAGGCAAATGAGTCACAACTTTGCATATGGATGCCTTTCACGGAACGCTTTGTTGTTAACAGGAATCACAAACCACGCACTATGGAATAAGGCTGAAAATAGCAACATAATTTAGAATGTTTTTCATCTGACTACTGTAAAGTACTTAGTCTGAAATGTGTTTTTTTAAGGAATCACAATCATGATGGCATGAATTATCATATTTGTGCTTCCTGTGTGCTGGAAACCTTCCAACAATGCTCAGATAAAACTTTTGTGGAACCATTGCTTTATCTGAAGTTAAAGTTAATTTATTTTCTAAATCTTTTAGAAATTTAATTTGAAATTCATCTGTTGCATTGTAGCATCTATAAACAACACACTGACCTAAACAAATTTCTGGGGACATGGTAGGAACCATGTAAAACCATACTACGATGTATTGCATAAGTATTCATCCCCTTAGACCATATCACCTTGTATAGTGTCACAACCTGAAACTTAAATGGACTTCATTGGGATCGTATGGCATGAATCTTCACAAAACATCCCATAATACTGAAGTGAAGTGGAAATATTACTGTACAAAACTATTTATAAAAGAAAAACGAAAAATGTAGCGATTGCATAAGTATTCACCCCCTTTGATCTGTAACCCCTAAAAATCACAAAACGTGTTGAAAGGAATTGAGCTGTGTGCGATTCTAGTGTTACGTGATCGCAATATAAATATGCCTGTTCATGGAAGAACCCAAAGTTTGCTAGAGAACATATCTCAACTTCATTCATGGTGTGATCAAAACAAAGTTGTAAATTCTGGAAAAAAATCAGTCAGGGTTTGTTTATAAAACAATATCCCAGAATTTATGGGAGTATCTCATGGAGAACCAATAAGTGTCCATTTTTTGTGTAAATCCTTGTCATAAAGTCCCAATTAAGTTCATTTTAGTTTCAGATTCTTATACTACAAAATGTGGAAAAGTTCAAGGGGGGTGAATACTTGTGCAAGACAATGTATATAAAACTTTATAGGTATACAAAACAACTACACTGAAAGTAAAACTATATTCAAATAAAATACTACTTGAAGTTTTTTTTAAATACAAAGTGGTATATAGTATAAAAGTTTTAGATAATGCCATTTGACTGTCTTTTAGGTTTAATAATTTACTGGTAATTTGATGTTTTTCCAATGTACTTTCATACTTAATGATGTGGCATTACAGGGAAATTTAGTGTTAATGGATTGATGACATGCACGCACTTTATTTTACCAGGCTTTTTATGTATTGGTTAAATTTCAACAGTCAAAATATCATGTGATGTAACTGAAACTTGTATGAAAAATTATGACCAAACCTATAAGGCAGGTTACAGGCACTTGCAATTCTTCAATAAAATTCTAGGGATATTTGTACAGCATTTTTCATTGGACAAAATCTCAACTCATCTGGTGCAACCGTCAAGAGAACATTGTTTCGAAAGTGGCAGAACACCACAGAGCAACACATCAAGGATTCTTGAAACCTAAATCATCTAGTATTTGGAAAAGCTTTTAACCAGGACTGGTACGACCTCAAGAAAGCAATGAAAATCTAATTATATCATTAACGCTATAAAAGTATATGTAAGAATATAAGCACTGGCTAATTCTTGTAGAATTAAACATTTGAAATAAGTTAAATGACTTAAATAAATGACTGGAAATCTCTAGAAATAGGATTATTTGCTAACATTTAATTTTTTTTAAATATAAATACGTATGTCTAAATATTCCAAATGGTTATGGATTTTAAAATTAGCCTCCTTAAAATCTGTATCCGAATCAACAAGTATGTCACATTTTCCTTAAAACCTACAACTGTCAGGCATTTGAACAACTTCAGGAGAACCATAAAGGTTGTAACAACTTACTGCATTCCAATACAGCATCAACTGGATTAAGAAAGGACAAGCTACATTTTAAGTCCATCTAAGCCTTAATTGTGACCTGTGGTGCCAGATGTGATACAGTGTAAGGCTGAAGTCTTACTAAAGTCTTACCTGAAACAATAAATAACAAGCAGAAGTCCATCAGGCTTGACAGCTTTAAGTGGAATCCAATACTGAGCCACAGTTAGAAGTCCTACACCTATATAACAGTCACGTCTTTGTGACTGTAAGGACACAGAATATTATCATCACATCTAGATACAAACAATGTAGCTTGTGTATATATATCTATATACACAAGCTACATTGTATGTATCTAGATGTGCAGCTGAGATAGAGGCATCTCTGTAGGTATATGTAAATAAGTGGTGTGACAGTAAAAGCGGAGGTTATGATTTGAATATTATCGGAGTATTTTGTCTGAACAAAAATAGTATTCGTATTAAAATGGCATGGAATTGTTTGTTTGTTCATTATTCGGCAGAGCAAAAAATAGTTCAAATGTTCATCCCATATCCCTCAAACATGCTTGTGAACAACTCTTATGAATTTTAGTGTTGATTTAGAGCGGGTTCCACCTGTTCTGTGTCAAAGTTCATTTTTGTCAGCTAAACGAAAATGAAAAAATAAGCATAAACCACCTTTTTTATATGACATAAATCAAATGATAGCCAAATAATAATTCAGTTACATTTAATGCTGTGGAATGACTGTCATCACTAATGTTTTTAATATGGGTTTGAAAAGGGGCTAGAATCAATGAAAGGTTATGAATTTATTCGCTCAGAACACCTTTGATATCTGTTGGATGAGAATATTTATTTGCTTTTAACTTTCACCATTCATCTTTAACACCTGAACTAGTTAAAGCAAATATGCCATGGAAATTTTTTTCTTGTTGTTGTTTTTGAAGTATCATCTGTGAACATGACTTGAGGACGTACTGGGTGTTTCAAGTTGGACTGTTACCTTCTCAATCTGTAATGGGCAAAGAAAGGAGATAGACAGGCGAGTCAGAAAAGTGTCTCTTTCCTATGTAGAAACTTCCCTCATTAGCATATGACCGCCCAAAGCAATCTGAATCAAGAAGATGGGAGGAGCCTGCTACCTAGAAGGAGCAAGCAGAAATGTTGGGAAGAAGGCTCAAGTGTGCTGTTCCAGGATCCACAGAAGAAAATCTGGGTCTTCTAATGGAAGTTAATATGAAAAAAACAAAGACAGTTTTATGAACTTTGGGTTTTGCTACAAAGCCGATAATGAAATTTGGAGCTGGGCCGACTCTGTTGAATTTGACCGTTAGTAAGTAAAACTTTTCCCAAAATGATCAAACATTGGGGCACTTCAGGCTGTTAGCCTAGCTGTTGTTCAGGTTGTAATTCAGGTTAGCTTCGCAAGGTAGCTTATCCAATGTTATATTATGTGTATATGTATATTATATGTATATATTTTGGGGAATAATCACATATTATATGACTCACTAAAAATTGTCATTCAAAAAGAACGACTAATTCACATTGAAAACACTAATTGCGTGGGTGTGGCTGACAGCGTTCTTGTTTAAAGATGTTAGCCAATCATAAGAAAGCTTAGGTTTAAGTTCAAGAAGCTTTATTGTTATTCCTAGCTTTTGATACTGTCTGTAAATGTCCTTATCCTCTGACAGATCATTATTAACATAATATCCTAAGTATTTCATCTCACTGTATACTTTAAGGGCATTACCAGACAGGAAGAAATCAGGAAGTACTTTCTGAATTCCCAACTTCAGACAATCAAAATATGACTCTTATTTGCATTATATTGTATTATATTCGATGGCTGTTGAAGACCAGAACTACATGAACAAAAAAAAATCACCAAATTATCTGCATGCATAAGTGAATTACCAACCATGTTCCACATCCTGCACTGACAAATCATCCTTACAGATGTACATACAGGTGAAACAGATACAGAATCTCCCCATCTAACTTGCAAAGTCCAATGTGCTTATCTAGCAAAACGCCAGGATTCTCACGAGATATCCAGGAATTATTTAATTTCTTAAATAATTTCTCATGAATCAAAAGCTTTAGCATCAATAAAAATTGTGGAATTTTGCCTTTTATATGTATCTAAAATCTCCTTTAAAGCAAAAATACGCATATTAGTTCCATGCTTACATTTAACTGGTTATCCTTAGGATGTACTGTTCTAGGATATTAAGTAGAATTCTCTCCAACACCTTAGAAAAAATTACAAAAGCATCTTGGGTAATAATGTAAAATAATTGAAAAGTGTACAGAATGTTCCCTTTAAAAGTACAAGTGAAGTCTTTACAGTGGTTTTTTTTCTCCTTCTCTCATGTAACTGTGTAATTTGCATGTTTTTATGTAGTAACTTAAACCTATCATTATTAGTAGTAGCATTTTATTTATTTTATGCACAAATAAAAAGTCGCTTACGTTTGAATACCTTCTTTCTTCCATGGATCTAAATGGCAGCACGTTTTCTCTGCAGCTCACAGCATTCACAGCCAACATTGAACCTGTAAAAGAGGAAGTAAAATAACAAGCAAACCTCAGATGGCAATGTTCGAGTGGCCCGCATGTAATTGGATATTAGCTATGTGTAAAGTGTAATTAAGCACTGAAGAGGATTGTACATTTTGAAAACAGATACTCAATTAGACTGTTACCCAAAAAACTATTTTAAATATGATTGTCCTTCAAATATTACTATAAAGAGCAGTTTTTTTTTCCAAACTTCTCTATATTGTGAATCTGGAGATTCTGGCCTGAGCTACATGTAAACTTATGAATCAATTTCTCATGAATTCATTGTATATGAGGAAGAAAAAAAGACTAAATGTAGGCTGTGGTATCTGGGGTTTGTATTTTTTTATAGTTAAAAAACATTCAGGTTGAGCTCTTGAAAAATGTTTTCCTGCTTCTTTTAAAACACAAATTTTCTTATATTTGCTTGTATATACTGTGAAGCCCTACACCACACTTCACAACCCAACGCCATGGGAACGGATTAAAAACAACAAATACGGTAGCAATAACATATTTAACAAATGAAATTTTGCGGTCCTCTGCTTTTGTTGCCCATCATCGTCAGGGTTTGATGTGTTCTGTGATGCTTTTCTCCTCACCGTGGTTGAATAGAGTGGTTATTTGAGTTAACACAGCCTTCCCGTCAGCTCCGGCCATTTTGCCTTACAGGAAGAAGGTTCCAGGTTTGCTCCCTGGCTGCATGGCGTTACTCCGGTTTCCTCCAACAGTTCAAAGACATTCAGATTTAGGTCAACTGGCTATGCTAAATTATTATATAATTATTAATTATATAAATTAAATGTGAGCGTGTCTGTCTCTGTGTTAGACCTGCGACAGCTTGGTAACCTGCCCGGGGTGTATCCTGCCTCTTGCCCCATGTCAGCTCGGATTGGCTCCAGCTTCTCCGTGACCCATGATGGATAAGCGGCATAAATCATGGATCACCGAAAATGTTTAAAAGTTTAAAAGCTACTAGTGCATTTATACCTGAACATTCATTAATTCAGATTATGTATCATCCCAAAGTCCTTTGTCTTTGCATATTGAATTGGCTCATTGAGAGTTTACCAAAACACAGCGCATGCTTGCCGAGTGGGCGCGAGCGTGTGGTCATAAGAGTGAGTGTACTCGCTGATGAAAGTAGCGCAGCAGTGGCACCGACCCAACATGGGAACATGGACAATCCACTTATACAACATTATCACGCATTAGCGATCCACACCTCCTGCCTCCCGTGTGTGTGCGGCGAGAGAGGAGAGAGAAGACGTAACTAATCATAGGTCAGCACCGCTGGTATGAAAACCTCCATCATCTTCAGGGTTATTCTGGGAAAACAAGCTGAGCGCCGGGCTAATGGGCTGACATCATCTCAACGACGGCATGATGGCAGGAAGGGCACGTACGTCCCAAACACACACACACACAGGTGCAGCGAGGACACCTGTACTCAATTAACTCGCTCTTTCACGCACATAAAACCCACACACACCACACACTCCAAGCTCAATACACTCGGTGTGTGTACTATGTGTGTCATCAGTATCCTCCTCATATTGAGATTCTTACATATGTACAGGTTGATGACATACTCACCATCATGTTTATGGACTCACCATTCCATTTCCACACACACACACACATCATGCTACCTTCATGATGGGAGCCCAGTCTCGTTACAGGAGCTTAATGACGGCTGTATTTTCAACAGCGTGTGTACATTGCAGCCATTACGAGAACGTAATGCAGGCTGTATCCTTTGAGTGTGTACTCTTAAAATCCATTATCCAGTCAAAAACACACACAGACACACAACACAAGGCTTGCACAGTAATTTGTGTATCTGTCACAACACGTATAGCTATTTGATTCAGTGTGTATACTTATAGATGTGTGTATTTTTGCAAGACACCATATATTCTGGACAATATGTCTTTACCACACACCTGTCTTATTTTCTTATGTGTGTGGCGGTCTAGAAAAACCCTTAAGATGTCCAGATTGATTGGCCAGACTGGTTCGTTGCTTGATAGGAAATCTGTAACTGAAAAAGTATCTCAAAACGCACACATAAGAAAATAAATCTTGGACACCACTGAAGATCACGTCAATTTACTATGCAAGTTGTTCAGTTCTTTAAACGTGTGTGCTGTCACTGGATTAGCGCAATCGGCATACGATTACGCTAACGCAAAAATGATTATCTATACAACGCCCGGTCGTATAGATTTCAGAACCCACCGCAGGTTAAATAACCGGTCTTTTATACGGGCAGGAATTAAGGAATTATGTGTGAGTGTTTTTAGCTTTGCAAATTTGTGGTAAAAGTCACCATCTGCCGTCACACTCGGCGTGCAGATGATTTGTGTGCGTGTGCATGTGTGTGGAAAGGCTTCACCTGACGTTTTGTTCCTTTACTGTTTGTTCAGCAATGCCTGTTCACACAAAGAACAGCGTGTGACGGCAGACCGCGACTTTTAACGCAAATTTGCGTTAGGATTATTGCAGCCATCCAAATATGGAGCATAACTCGATATAATCCACTCAAATGTCAATCCAAAGTCACCTAATGTTAGAAGCAGAGGGAAGGGAATTTGGTTCCTTCAGTACCAAACTATATTTTTGTGTCTACAGTAGGAGTAGAAATAATGAACCATTGTTCAGTTATTTGCTTTGGGTGGGTTTTTTTATGGTCCTTCATTAATTTTTTGTTAAATTTTTTAATTTTGTCTAATGTGATTTCACACCGATTTATGTGATTTCTCTTTTTAATTTGTGTGAGAGTGTGAGAGTGGGTCTGAGAGCTCTATCAACAGATAAATCTTACACATGTTGCTGGGCGGAGGCCATTGAGTTTGCTTTATGCACTATGGATCATGCCATGAGTCACGACGACAACAGAAAACATAAAAATGGAAGAAATACAATCGTGATGTGGAAATTACAACGTAATTACAATTGCACAGTGACTGAAAGTCAGTTATTATACCCCGGTAAATGAGTTCTTTCTCAAAGCACAAGCTAATTGCATTGTTTTAATGTTATTCAATATTCCTATACACATCAGGCAGATACTGTATGAAATACACTAGTTAAAAAAAAAACATACCATTTAGTTGGGCATACACACGTGCAATTTAATGAAGTAAATTAAACCCTCCGGAGGTCTGAGACTGAGAAAGGAACGAATACAACCTTGGAAAATTGTTAACAAAGCTGCTGTTAGAGAAAATGAATCGACACCGTCTGACGAATCAAAGACGAGAATTCATCAGCACTGTGGTGAAAACGTCACCCTCATATTATTTCAGTGCCACTTGTAACACGCCATTCGTACTCTCCGTGACACGGTTCACTCAGAGATCGTTGTCATGTGTAGAATATTTTCTACAGTTTTTAAGAGCTGACCAGTAATGATAAGCCCGATTAGACCCCATTAGCACTGCCTAGGCTGAGGTCAGAGGTCATTCTTAGAATCTGAATATTTAAGGTACAAAAAAAAAATAGCATGGAATTAATAGTATGGACTAAACATTATTAATGACAACTATATTTTATACAGTCAGCCTATAAGCACTAATTGCTGCCATAGTGAGCCTTAAGAGGTCAGAGGTCAGCAAAAATACTCTCTATGGTGTTGAAAACATGGCATTTGTCAATAAGTGCAGCTGGGTGAGTCGTTAAAGGCTGACTGGAGCATCGATTTATTTATTTTTTCCACCTAATTGCCCTTATCATGATCACGCACCACTGAATGACACACTCCTTTGTCACAGACTCATTCGCCCGCCAGTTTGTGACATTCAGCCCGATTCATTAACACACATGAACTTGCAGAGAGTTGCAGGTGGATGTGTACAACAGGATAAAGACTGAGACAAGGAAGAGGATTGAACAAGAGCATGTTTCTGATAAAACAATATAAAACATTCATAAAACCCTCCAGCCCACTATTACTACATTCATGATTAAAATATTTCAGAGCATGAATACGTTTAACAACTCATATTTGAAATACTGTTTTTCATTTCTCACCCATTATATGTTATGAAAACGGTACATTTTAGCTCATTGGACTCAAAGGCAGGGCACGTTTTTACTACGTTTTCCTCTAACGCGCATTTATTACTCGCAAAAATCAATCTTGCCATCTCATTGGCGAATTTTATTGGTATTAAAAAAGCTCCAAGCTGCACATTGATCTCTGTTTCTGAGATTACAAGCAGCAGAAGAATATATGAAAAGTTTACTAACTAAACTCAGGATTACAACTTTTTATATAAAAAACACCTCTTTAAAAAATAAGACAATTTTTCACAAAAGAAAGTTTTTTATAGTGTGTATATGGACAAAGCGGAGATCAGGCGACAATAATTCATACGTGATACGCGAATCTTTTTATATGCATAGACATAAATCCAGAAAGTTTGACTCCTTCACCGCTCTTAGGCTAAATGGTCTGCCTTTTTTTTTTAATCTTTTAGTACATTTGCATATAAATATACTAAAAAAAACTTCATTATATGAACTAAATACCAACCACATCTAAAACACAACGTCAGTTTGTTGATAAATACCAAACAGCTGTAAATTATCAAGCGCCTTCATGTGACAGTTGATTTACATTTAGTCATGCCCACAAAACTCCATAAAAGGCTAAGCTCACAGTGAGCTGAAAGAGTACAAGTACATACGAGCGCTCCTGTACTGCAGGTGGAGCTATTAAAATTTCAGGAAGAAGACAATCCTTGCTCAGAATCATGCTACTTGAATGAATCTACTTAGACACGCATCTTCTGTAACCACCAATCACAGACTTGATCACCTAGCATGTTAATTTACTTCATAGCTACGACATATTTTTTGTGAAATCTAGTCTTATTGTTTTGGATTTTTTTTTCTCTAAAAAATATATACGTGAATATTTTGTTTTACAAAATAAAAGATTACTTTTTATTTATTTAAACTAAATATTTATTTGCACAACATAATGCGTATATAAAATTGGAGCAACTCAGTGGCAATTACATGGTATATATCCGATCAATTAACGTTCATGTTAGAGATTTTGTGTATGTAAATTTACAAAAAGTCTGGAGCGAAATGTAAGATACAAACGATTTTTCCCAACTAACTTGATTTTTATGAATACCGCGTTGTTCCACTGAACAATTTACAAATAATTTTGCTTGTGTTGGGACTGTCACTCACACAGTAGCGTCATTAGGGTAAAGTCCACATAAAGCTCATTCAATGTGCTTGTGTGTGACGTTTTCTCAGTTCGGTTAGCTCATCATGTTGCCTAGCTGTTTGTTTGGTTGTTTGTTTGTTTTTTAAATGATGTGAAATTACACGTGCATGTATACATGTGGATTTGAATGCAAATGATGTACTTCTTGAAGACTTCCATACATGGATTCAAAAAAATATTTCGACATTCCCATATAGCCCTTTATGCAATCACTGACACACCCATAAATTTCCATATATTATCTCAAAACCAGACACTGTTATTTGCAGTCTGAAGACAGACTTTATTCTGTTTCAGCTTAAAGAATAACACTTCTACATATTCACTACCATATTCATGAATGTGTGTGTGTGTGTGTGTGTGTGTGTGTGTGTGTGTGTGTGTGTGTGTGTGTGTGTGTGTG
Organism: Parauchenoglanis punctatus; assembly: GCA_030068025.1. Classification (NCBI taxonomy): domain Eukaryota; kingdom Metazoa; phylum Chordata; class Actinopteri; order Siluriformes; family Auchenoglanididae; genus Parauchenoglanis; species Parauchenoglanis punctatus. The sequence continues at coordinate 6,292 of JAQQZU010060381.1, read as the reverse complement.
TGTGACACACCGGAAAGCAGCATGAGACAGTGAGAACCCTGTGCACTTTGCTTGTTTGCTTGCTGGGATTTTCTGAGAACAGAACAGTGATGTTGGAATATTACAAACAACAGGTCAAAACACGGGACCATCTAGCGCGTCAAACGCAAGCCGCTGAGAAATACCCAATTGTCCAATTTAGTTTCTGAAAACACAAAATTGCAGTTGTCACAGAGGATTGTTGTGATTTTTTACAACCTGTAATTTAAAGCCCCTCATTTTGGGTGGGCGCAGGACAGCAGGTTTTAGATGCTGAAGCAATTTATGCTTTAAAAAACATCCTTCATGTATAAAGCCTGGAATATTCCATGGAGAGATGCTTTTTACACAACTGTTCTGTTTATTTACTTATAAATAAATGGATAGCCATCAATTGATGTATTTTGATATTCGGAACATAAGGAAAGCCGAGTGTGGACTGTTTTAACTAATTTTTTCCCACAATTTATTTGCAAATTCAACCTCGTTATCTAATTCTCCACTATAACCCAGCTATTACATGGAGAAAAAGCATCAGCGCACTTTGATTTCTTTTGGTAACTCTATAATTTAATGTTCAGCTACGATGAGGTGTATTTTGCGGTTTTGAGAGCGATATTAGTCATTTAATGTTTAATTATTAATGGAATATGCCTAGTTCAACAGCTCCCTACTTACCGCCTTCCATAAACTCCAATTCTCTGCTTGCACCTTGCGATCAAACTATCATCATGACCTCTGTTGTTTCCTGTAGTTATAAATGTTCCTCAGTTAGTAACAAATAATTTTGTTTCCTAAATGCGATGAAAGGATGTTCAGTATAAGCGGATTCTCAATATAATGTCTTGGCTTGAATAAAGGACAGTCTTTATGATTACAGCAGCAGTTATAGGGACAAATCTACAATATCCTGGTTAGATTAAACATTGAAGAAAGTGTTAGACTGGAGCTTAAAGTGTTTTTAGGAAGAATAAATATTTTGAGTATCCATGAGAGACCTAATTCTAATTAGGTCTCTTCTAATAATTGACTAACTACATAAATAAGGATGTAAGCACAGGATAAATACTGTATGTAGATTGTTGGTGAAGAGTTGGTGAGTGGAGAGAGGACTTCAGAGAACAGACATTCGTTTGTCTTATTGTGTCTGTCTTATTTCCAACTGACATCTAATGGCCTTCTTTCAGCCAGGAAAGCACAAAGGGTTTGGGGTCAAGCTGGGGCACCAATTAAGGGAAACAAAATGCTTCTTTCGCATCATTGTGGTGCCTTGTTAATAAAGTTCATAGAAGGAGAACAAGGTTTACGTTCAGCTGAGAATGTCACACACAGTTTGTTCACATTGGCTCATGTTAGAGATGGCAAGCTAAAAAGGTAATACAGATAGCAATCCTATAACTTCTGTAGTTCTTTCTAATAAGTGATTTATTTATTTTATGAGGTGACTCTTGAAGAATGATATGTTTTTGTGGTATACCATTTCATTTCTGTTGACAGTATTACATTTTTTGTAGTTTTGACACACTACTACTACTCTTCAGTTATAGTTCTGAATAAAGCAATTAATTAACACAAAGATTGCTAACCTACTGAACCTACTGAAACAATTTCCATGAAAATTGGTCGAAGGGTATAGCATGGACCAAGGAAGAATCCATTAAATGTTGGAGCAGATCCAAGTCACAGGGTGCCTGTTGCATGATACAGCATTTGGCCTTTCTTTCTAAGCAGTCTGTGCTTAACGATACCATATGACTTAAAATCCAGCAGATGGCAGTAAAGTTCAGTAATGACAAAACATAGCCAATGTAGAAATACGTTGACTTTTTTACGACTATATCCAGACATATCAAGTGGTTGTGGTTGCAGGTTTGGATACCATAGAGGAGTCAACGGCGGAGGTCTGCATTCTCTGAGTGCCCTTTTAGTTTCACATATTCTCCCTGTGTGCTTGTGGGTTTCCCCTGGGTTCTCCAGTTTCCTCCCACCTCACAGAAACAAACTGTTAGGTCATTTGGCTATAGATTGACCCTAGACTAGATGTGTGTGTATTACTTTCTTCAATCCAAGTGTTCCTGTGATAACATCCAGCACTTAGACACATGGAAATTGAGACACATTGTTGCGTCAAGATAGATGCTCCCACAGGAATGTTTTCACTGAAATTTTCCACTATGCCTGAAGAGACAGAGAGGCAACCTGGGAAATTTTGAAGTAAAAGAAGTCATCTGTGACTGCAAGAAATGTTTATTTTTTTGTTCAAATTTGACTTTAATTTAGTTGAAACTTTCTAAAAGAATCTTTATAAATTATATTTCTATAGACATTAGCTCTATCTCTCTACATAGGCAACAACTTTTACGTGTTTGCTTCTTGTAATAGGATTTAATGAGATAAATTATTGTTTTGTTTAAGGAAAATTTTAAAGATTGTATTTACAGTGGACATTAAGTTACTTAATTTGGGCTGCTTCAACGTTTTAAAAAATAAATAAATCATGATCAGAGAGAGAGAGAGAGAGAGAGAGAGAGAGAGTAAGTAGTGTGTGAAAGTGGTACAGTCTAATACAGTCTAATACAGATCTGACATGAAGCCAAATTCTCACAGAACACATATTATTTAAAAAAAGCCAAAATGCTGAACTATAGATATGCCTCTGTTTCTCATTAGTGAGTCCTCCTCACTCCTCCTCATTTATATTCTCACTGCTCACTGTTTTTCCCCTCAAAGCCGTTTCAGTCTGACAGCTAGCAATAGCATTTTGGCTGTTTATTTTATTTAATTTTATTTTTTGAATAGTTCTGTTTTTAACTCTTTGGTCCCACTCTAATGGCGCCTGCACTTGCGCGCACACACATACATTCTCTTGTGTGCGCACAAGCGATTCCTGCGCGAGACTCCATGACTTTTGTTATAGACTTGTTCTATTTGTTGTAAAACATGTTTTATTTATTTATTGATTGATTTACACATTTTACATAATGTAACTGTTAAAATGTGTTGGAGTATTAGCTGGGGCCCTGAAGAAAACTTGCTGGCGATGCTGTGCACACTACTCAAGTGACGTTACTGACTGAATAACTGCCTATCTCTATAGCTTTAAATGACTCCATTTAACAGCACTAACTCTTCCTTCCGTCTTTTAAAACTAAACAAGGAAACTACTTCATGATTGTTTTGTACTTTTATATTAAACCAGCTGCACTACATTCAGCCAGGACTCTTCGCTCATGAAATATTACATTATTTTGTCCAAATGCAGTGGAATTTTGAAAACAAACCACTGTGGTCATGATTTATCACAGATCTCACATTATATCCAATAGGATATGTCGAATGTGATCACATGATTCAGAAGTTTCTAATTAGGTCCAATTACAGGGCCAGGCTTTATTGAAATAGTTTGTTTGTAAAAGTGCAGCAGCCAGCACAATATCAGAAACGTTTGAAACACGAAAGTGAAGTGACAGAGGAAACAGAAAGATCCATAAATGACAAAGCAATTAGGATTAGAGAAATGCGAACAAGTTGGTCCTGTTGGTTCCTGGACTCCTTCCTGAACAGTGAACTCCAACTGGTATGTGCTGAATTCTAACAATTCTGTTAGCAAATGTACTTTTGGTATGTTTATCACACCTTTTAAAAAACTACACTTTATGATTTATTGATTTGTCTTCTTTTTAGGGACTTAAAAGCCACTGTATTCATGGAAATGCTTCAAATGGGGTGAGTCACGTGACTTTTTTGCTGTTTTTAGTTAATGGATGCCTCTCCAGTGGGGTTTTTCTTTTTTTCAGAATGCACCAGGGCCCATTGGGGCAAAGTTCCAGCACTACTTCAGAATGAAAGGTCAAAGACTGCTGTGCATATTATCTACGTCTGGGATAAACCATTGAAAAAGTGCCCCCAAGGAAACACTCACACTTACACCCCCAAAATGCCAACAGCTATAATATGTAATCACTCCTAATGAGATAATCAGTGTAGTTTGAAGAACGTCTACTTCTATGTTTTAACCAGTCCATGTTCTCTTTTGTATGCCTGATTTATGCAACAACCTAGCAACTTAGCAAGCATTATTCTAGTAGACAGAGATCCTCTAAATATGAGAAAATGTCAGTAATTAGCCATGTACATTTCAGAGAGCTTGGAAGGTTTTGATGGAAAAACCGATTTTACAAAACAGGCAAAATAACAGAAGGTGGGAGCTGCAAATGATGCACAGGCTTAAGTTATTAAACACCACAGTTTGAGCAAATACACATACTTCAGATGGTTTTATTTAGCATGTCAGTGGATTATTAACCCTCCTGAGTCCAGGAGCGCTTCCCTGTTTGTCCCACTTTTGCTGCTGTGTAAAATAGCGAAACACACAGCTCCATTTTTCTTTGCTTATTTTTGACTAGAAATTTGCAAATCAAGAAAATGAACAAACTTGTTAACATTAAATGGGACTATAAACGGATAAATAGTATGACGTTCTTTTGACAAGTAAAAATTTGCAACCATTGGCAAATTGGCATGGAGTAAGCACAATAAAACACATAATTTATTTAGCATTAATTAGTGTGTTTTAATTTAACACACTTTTAATTAGAAAAGAATTGGTTGGAGTAAATCCTCATTGATTGTTTTCCTATAACACCATGCACATAATAGGACAAAACAAAAGGATGTACTAGATTTGTGTAGAGGTTTATGTGCAGTCATATGCATTTCCTGCAAATCATTAGTGTAGAGAACTGAGAACAACTGATGTCAGGAACAGATAAAACGAGTACTTATAAAAATAGGGGCACCCCAATTATTTATCTAAGATTGTTCATTTAGATTGTTTTTTTTTTTACTTAATCAGTTGGTGATTTTCTTGCAGTTTTAAGTACTGCAAAGCTACTCCACATCCAGATGCTTATCACACTATTGGTTTCAGGTAGCGTCAGGCACACGGAGGAAGAATAAACCTTCCGGTTGTGAAGTTAACACGAGCTCCACATGTGTGCCTCTTTTGATTTTTAACACAGGTCAGGAAATGTGCATTACAATTTAAGTACATCACAAACTGTGAAGTGAAGGTGTTGCCTAGCAGGTAGTTTGCAGAAGTTAGTAAATGGAAATGGTCCACAGAAAGAACGGTGTGTAATTATTGATTTACTGTTGTATGCTAATAAATGCTAATGCTAGCAGACTTGGATAGTGTGGAGTAGTGTGCAAGTGAAAAGCTAACTTAAAACATTATTATTTTTATTTTATTTAAAAATTATTTTTTTGAACTTCACTCACCATACAGTATATGAAACGGGTTTCATGAAGTATGCCATTTTCTGGTTAAAAACTACAACTTAATAGATGGATTTGTGGTTTAATGCCCAAACCAGAAACGCTATGTTGTAAGGTGAATTGATGAATAATTGGCAGCTGCCTCAGTGTAAAATTTAGTATGGGGAAAGTGCTAGTAAGGAACATTGCTGTCTTTATTATAAATGCTCCCGGTTTATAGATTGAAAAGGGGAGATAAAAGTATTTGATTATGAGAAGGGACATCTATTTTTTTCTGTAAAGTAACAGAGTATTATTGTCTGTAAACTGAAATACTTGTCAAATATGCAGAATGATACTGTGGAATGTGTTATCTCAAAATTTGTTAAATCAAATACGTTTATTTCATGTATGTATCTATCGTTCTAATGGATGTGGTTGCTGAAAATATTTTATGACTGTAACAGTGTCTAATGGGTCCAAACAATCTTAATCCAGAATTTTATTAATTCAGATTATAAAATACTACTGCTGACCTATAAAGCACTGAAGGCATAGAATGTCTCAGGCATAGAGTGTTTTGGTAAACTGGGATGTTTGGATGCTGTTGGCACCCACTCCCGCACGTTCACTCAGGTTTGTTGATGGTGCAGTGGCTGGCCGCTCTGTGTCCCAGGGCGCCCTCATGTCTGTGTTACCTGCTGGCTCTCTCTTTTAGTTATGCTGTCCCTGCCGGAGTTCCTGCTTGCACTCAGCACACGATATACTCTGTTCCTTACCGTTAGGTGTCCATGACCATACCTAACAATCTGCTTTTTCTCTTCTCTCTCCCTCTCTGTCTCTCTGTCTGTCTGTCGAGCTGCACTTGCTGCTCCTGAGAATCCAGTGATCCTGACCCCTTCTGCTTTCCAGGCCTGCCTGACCCATCCCGGTGTCCTACCCCTGATTGGAGTCATCACTTGGAAACCACTTGCTCCTGTTAAATATGGCACCATATAAACTGCCTCAACATACACCT
>JAQQZU010060241.1:0-18934 GCA_030068025.1 Parauchenoglanis punctatus | reverse complement strand
CTCTCTCTCTCTCTCTGTCTCTCTCTCTCTCTCTCTCTCTCTCTCTCTCTCTCTCTCTCTCTCTCTCTCTCTCTTTCATTGTCTGTCATGCTGAACATGCTATTCCTGAGATACCAGGGATCCTAACTACCTTTGCTTTCTGGACCTGCCTGATCCATCCTCATGTCCTGCTTCTGGTTTTGAAGCAAAGTGGAAGGCTACCCAGCCAAGATCTTGGCTGTGACTGAATGGCCCACACCCACTTCTCGGAAATGCCTGAAGTAGTTTCTGGGGTTTGCAAAGGTTCATATGGGACAACAGTCAGGTGGACTCCCCTCTCATCTCACCTCTCCAGCCACCCCTTTCTGCTGTACCTGAGGCAGAAACTGCCTTCACTGAGCTAAATAGACGCACAGCTGCTGAATGGAACTATGATGTGGGCAACCAGGAGCTTCTTGCTGTCAAGTTAACCATTGAAGAGTGGAGACATTGGCTGGAGGGAACTGAACAGCCCTTCATACTATGGACCAGAAGAACCTCTCATATATGCAATCAGCCAAGTGTCTCAATACCCATGAAGTCCAGTGGACACTGTACTTCAATCAGTTAAGTTCTCCCTCACCTATTGCCTGGGTTCCAAAAACAGCAACTCTGATGCTCTCATATTTCTTAGTGGAAACTCCTTCCAGTCCTGATTCCGTTGTCACTTGGAAGATCAAGAAAGCCATCACCAAAAGCCAGTGAACCCAACCAATGTCCCGCCAGGTCCCGTCCTCAGTCCCCTATTGGGTCTATATCTTTTGTTTCTCCTAGCACCCCAGTTCCAATGATGTTGTTGGTATGTCTTAGCACAGCATTTTCTCACAGTGGGAGCCATGATAATATCACCAATCTCTCTCAGAAATAGATAAACATCCCATTCAAACTGGTTCCCAATCATCTGTGGCAGTAACCTACTGAAGAGTAGAGGGGCCACTTCTATGTTGCAGTGCCTGAAAAATGTCCACTGGGTCTCAGTGCATGCTTTGGGTGGGGGCTTTGATGTTCTATCGTTCACTCCATAAGGGAAATGTTGTATCGTGTAGTTGAGCTAGGACAATTTAATTTGTTTCTGTCTCACCAGCTCTTCTAACACTAAAATGAGAATGGAAGTGTAACCCAGTGTTAAAATAACTATCTGGTATTGTTAATAACTAGTTATAGTCTGTTTCATGCAATATATCAGAAAATCATCGTAAAGTATTAGGTCGCTGTTTCCCAGCCGAATCATGACAGTCAGTTTGGGATTAAACACTAGTGGGAGGGGCTATGGTTTTGCATGAGCAGTAGCTTAGGTACAACGAGCTTGTGTGAGCCAGCTGCCTGATATCTACATGTGGTAGCCTTAAAATTAATTTGCCATTTGTCCTCCTGCTAGGTGAGAATGAAAGTTTTATATGCATATTATCCCTTCCATATGTTAGTGTGGTTGTGTTAAGATGTAATATGTTTACTAATGGTTATTAGTTGACAATCACTAAACGCAAGTAAGTTAGCAAAGTAGTAGTAAGTGTGTTTTCTGACATTGTAAGAATTTTTCTCTTTTACTTTTAATTCAGTCAGTGATGCGTGTTTAGTGTTCGATGTGCAGTGAGCTGTTATTTGTTTGTGCAGTTGAAGTTACATGCAATACTGTGAGTTAACAGTAAAAGAGAAAAATTCTTACAAGGTCAGAAAACACACTTAACATCCATTTAACATACCTCTTAAAATAGTGCACACATATAAGCTTTTAATCCAACCCGCAATGTACGAACTCATTTACCAAAGTCCGCTTAGCTTGGCGGCTAGTCATCTACTTTGCTAACTTGTTTTGTGGCTCACAGACTGCACAACATTGTGTTTAAGCAGCCCATAACCAACATATCCTGCTGGATCAGTTGCATCATCCTCTTCAGTATAATTCATAAAGCATTCAGAATCAGACAATTCGGTGACTAACAAGCCTTTGTGTTTTCTATATATATGGGTTTAATATGATACAAAGCAAAGGCAGGATTTCATACATCCATTTAGACCACATTTTAATAAAAACATTGGCTCATTTTGGTGATACAGCCCAATGTGCCTAATTTGTTTCATCACTGATATACTGACAAAAAGAAGTTTTTGTTGCTTATAGGACAGTTAAATGAAGTTGCCATGATTTGGAATGTTGACTGGTGATCCTCCAATCCATTAAGCCACGCTAAGAACAAACAAAAACAAAAAATTGTGTAAATGATTGGAAAAACTTTGTTGATTTTAATCATTAAAAGAGCTTCAATCTGTGCAACAGACCATTACATTGTAATTTATAAACAGATAGACCATGTCTGTAAAGCATAGGGAATTTTTTACTTATTGAGCAATGGCTCAGAGCGGAATTTGTTTTTGTGAAAAAGACAGATTTTAAAAAATGTATTAAAGTTGAACATCAACTCTTAATTCTTCTAAATCAAGAAACAAGACAAAAAAAAATCTCCATCTATAACAAAAATCAGGAACTGGCATATTAAAAATACATTTGTATGCTAGCAGCTGCAGTGCATGTTTTAAAAAAAAGAAGAAGACAACAAGGTTTAAATGCAAGCATTCCTCCTCATTTTATTTAACTAAATTCATGTAAATTAAAAATTTGTATTTATTCTCTGAACTCAGCTACATTGGCTGTGTGACATTAGACATTTCTGTTAACTTTGGGCATATCAGTTTAAAGCCAAACAGTATTATAAGTCATGGTTGGGTTTATCTTGGAAAAAAGTGCACACCTGAATGAATGAGAGGTGCATCAACTAGGAAAAAGTGTGAGGAACTCCAATACACTGTCTCTATTTATCTGTTACACTGTTTATGTTTTACATTGGACAAACATTTCTCCTATTTTTTTTATGGTTGGACTTATCAAAATTTTTAAGTTTGGCCTAGTCCTTCACCCATAAAAATGGCTAACTATGTGTAAGAACAAAATTGTACCGGCGACGATTCCGTTCTCTCAGGTTCAATCTGACTTCCGTGGGTGAAAGGTTCTCGCTCGTTTCGGATCTGATGACCAAGCAGACACACAGACAGCATGTAGGTGTATGCTCAAAATCCAAAGTTTATTTGTGACAGACAAGTTTATATAAAGTAGCTTGGGTGTGTGTACGTGCGTGTTTGTGCATCTCTGTATGAGGGGGCATATCTAGAATATAGGTGTTCAGGAAAGGAGAACAAAGAAAAAGTGGCCTCAAACAGCTGTGGGTTAGGGAGGCAGGAGACAAATGGTCTGCTGGATATAAAATGTGTAAATGTTCTTCCGGGGTATGTGTGAGTGCCATTCAATTCAATTTGTATAGCTCTATAATAACAGAAACTTATGAATCTATAAATATATATATATATATATATATATATATATAAACCTATCTATATAGATTCATCTATATAAATCTATATCCCTAATGAGCAAGCCTGCGGCGACGGCGGCAAGGAAAAACTTCCTGAGATAACTAAAGGAAGAAACCTTGAGAGGAACCAGACTCAAAAGGGAACCCATCCTCATCTGGGCTGCACTGTATAGTCCAATTACAACTAATCATACATCAATAATAGGTTCAAATTAAATGTGTATATGCCAGAATATGTGTATGTTATATTAGAGTGTGTATGTCAGGATTTGTGTGTGTGTGTGTGTGTGTGTGTGTGTGTGTGTGTGTGTGTGTGTGTGTGTGTGTCTGTGTCTATGTCTGTATCTGAGTGTGTGTGTATGTTAATGTGTGTATGTCAGAAGTGTAAAGGTGTGAAAGTGAAGACAGAAGACAATGGGACAGACAAGTGGGCGCCGAAAGCTGGGGGGGGGTGCCAGGTTTGGGTCAATTGATATGCTAACTTGGGAGACACGACACAATAAATCAAGATTAAAGTTAGTGGCTAGAAAAATACTGATGTAAAAATGTAGCCTAAGAATTTTACCTAACACTATGCTACAGACATTTCAGTTCAGTTCAGTAGAAAAAGAGAATGCTCTGCCGGGCAACTTCTTCTTCTTCTTTTGGCTTATTCTCTGTTCAGGGGTTTCCACAGCGTGCACACCATAAAACATTAACTGTACCCCGTAGTGGCTAGGAGCATTTACACTCACCTATGAGCAATTTAGAGTAGTCAATTAACCTAATTCACATGTTTTTGGACCATGGGAGAAAACCAGAGTCCCCAGAGGAGACCCACGCATGCACAGGTTTTTACTTGCAAACTCCACACAGAAAGGCACCAAGGTTTTCACCAAAGGGAAAACCAGGGATCAAATGCAGAACCTTCTTGCTGTGAGGCAACAGTGCCAACCACTATACCATTGTGCCACCCCGACTTTAGCTAACTAACTAACGTCTTTATTTAGCCAGCTATCGTGATTTAACCTTTAATTTTATTTTACTTTTAAAAGTTGGTTTTTACTTGCAACTATGCACATATAAGCTAAGTTTTTACGTTTGCATAAACGTATTGTTTCAAGACGGGATCAAAACCATACTCAACTTAAAAAATATGAAGTTGTAACGTCTTTAGCTAGTTGCTAAACTGTGGTACTCACCTTCATTTCTGTCTCCCTAATGTGAAAGCACCACTCCACCCATTGCATCTCAAAGATTAAAAAGATTTTGATGACATTAGAGAGCAGAGGTTTGTTTCCATGAGATAAAATAAAGAAGTTCCTCATAATTGGAGATCCAAATATAATAGCCTAAAGGTCCTCTAGGAACCTTAATTTAAATGGGTTGTTTGAGGAGCCAGTTTTCATACTGAGGAATCCCAAAAGTTCTTCCAGGCACCGTTAAGAGCATTGAGGAACATTTGAATTCATGGAGGAGCCTCTAGGTTCTTGGAGTCACCTAGAGGTTTTTCAAGGAGCTACTCTTGTTTTACAGTGTAGTAAATGAGGTTGGTCACACATTCAGGATGGTTAGTGTAGTGAGTAGTATCACTGCCTCCCAGCTTGAGTCCCATTGTTCAAACCTTCGTAAAGTTAATTCGTTCTTCTTGAGTGTAATTTTATGACAGAGACTAATTTCAGGATTTAATGGTTGTAGTGATGTTATCAGGGCCACAAACATGCTTCCTGAATAAATATTTGCAATATATATCTGAAAACAGAAATGACCATCTGTTCAGGAACACTATGTTGTTTGCAACAGCATTTGCAGATTTATATTATAAATTTATATTATACACTGAGATCACATTTTCCCCCATTCTGATCATTGATGAGAACATTATCTGAAGCTGCTGGCCTGTACAGGCATGATTTTATGCATTGCAATGCTGCCACATTATTGGTTGATTAGATAACTGCATGAATGAGTAGGCATACAGATGTTAATAATAAGGTGCTCAGTGAATATATATATATATATTTGTTAAACAGCTTAGAGTATGGCACCTTTAGACAAGAAAGCTAGACAAGAGACCATAGCGTGCCATGATCTCTGCCTTGTACATTATACTTTATACAGATTATACTGATTATAATCTGTAGCTTGTTCAGTGGACAGTGCATGATAAGCACACTAGGCCTCCCCGGTGAGCAGAGGTGCTAGCATCCGCACTCACTCACTGCGGGGCCATCCCTCCCGATATGCTGTTTTCTCAAAAGTCCCCAGGAATGTTTCCACGTCGTCATCTGCTGTCATCTTAGTTAACTGATGGAGCACTTCCTGGGTTGGGTTTGGGAGTGACACGGCAGCGGCTGGCAGCCCCCGTAGTGCTGCAAGCTCCTGAGCCATCACCTGGAGTCTCCTTCATGAGTTTCCTGTTTTACTTTGCCTTGCTCCAGGCTAGCCTCTTCCTTTTCCACCACTGTGAGCGAGGACAACTGGAAGGCGGAAATCTTGAAGGCAGTGTAATTCAGTGAATTTATTTAAAATTGTGCAGAAAGTGAAACAAAAAACAAAAACAAAAACTCAACTCCACTAATATATCTAATAAATGGGGTGCTCGGTGATGAGAACTCAGTCCTAGAGTAAGGTGAAAGGAGGTGAGTTGCTGAATCAGCCCTTTGATGTCTGAGGCATGGTATACCCAGAGCTGAGCAGGCGTGGCGGCAGAGCAGCATAGCGGTAGACGGCGAAGCGGGAGATAACTCCTCTCCGTCCCATCAGTGCACTCTCAGGGTGAATCTATGGCAAAGAAGAGGAACACAGAGAGAGAGAACACTCATGTCAGTGTTAAGCTCTGTCTTGACTCACCATGCTTCTCCGCTGCCATGCTTTTATGCTTTGTGGTGTCATGTTGGAGGGGCGAAAATCATTCTCCTCCAGCTGTGCCGGATTAGGCAGCCCAGCCTCCATGGGCTGCTCCTGTTGTCTAGCCCTGCCTGTCTATTAACATAGATGGGGGTTTCCCTGTGCTTTTGGGGGTTTTCAGCAGGACATCTCTGATGGGGTAGGGGTGCTTGCTCCTCGATGGCGGGGCTGTATAGCTGCAGATAGTCACACAGGTGTTTCTTGTTGCCCAGGTGTTTAAACATTGATTGTTTAAACAACTAATACCCCTGAATGTTTTGGTTCTGAGCTCTGGGTTCCACCTGTGAGACTGCATTTGTTAAAAAGGATAAACTAACATGAAGACCAGAGAACTGTATACTGGAGAAAGACAAGCTATTTTGAAGCTGAGAAAAGAGGGAAACTTAGTTAGAGCAGGGCAAAAGGATTGGGCATAGCCAATACAATTTGGATTGTCCTGAAAAGGAGAGAAACCACTGGTGTACTATAAACCAGACATTGAACAGGTCAACCAAGGAAAGCAACAGCAGTTTATAACAGCTACATTTTGAGCACTGTGAAGATAAACCCAAAAACAACAGTCAGTGACATCACCAACAACCTCCACAGGGCAAAAGTGAAGGTACCACAATTCACAATTCAAAGAAGACATCAAGAGCAGAAATAGAGGCAATACCCCAAGAATCAAAACACTAATCAGAAGTAAGAATCAGGAGGCCTGATTGGAATTCACTAAGAAATACAGAGATGAGCCACAAAAGTTTTAGAACCAAGATTAACCTCTCCCAGTGATGGAAAGGCCCAAAGTATGGAGAAAGGAAGGATCCATAAGGATCATAGTCCAAAACATACCAGCTAGTTAGTTAAGCATGGTGGAAGTAGTGTCATGGCTTGGGCTTGGACGCTTGGAAGCTTGGAAGCTTCCGGGACAGATTCATTAATCTTTATTAATGATATAATTCATGAGAGTGAATGCAGCAGCAGAATGAGTTCAAAAGTCTACCAAAACATAATGTCTACCAATTTACAAAGAAATGCAGCCCTAAGGCACCCTGAACTTAATTCAGCAAGACAAAGAGTCAAAACATATTGCCAACACAACACCGGTCTACATCAGGGGAAAAACTGAATATGCATTTTACCTGAAGAGGAGACTGGAAATCTCCCAAAGACAAACATCAACTGGAAGAAGCTGTGGTAAAGCCTGGAAAAGCATCACAAATGAAGAATGCAACAGTTTTATTATGTCAGTGGGACAATGGCTTGATGCAGATATTGCAAGCAAACCATCCAGCAACCAGAAACATGCAACTAAATTATAAGTGTTATCTACTTTAATCTGAACTTACCTAGACATTACCTGGATGAGCTGTATGGGAGAATGCAAACAAATCAGTTGGCCCAGACATCTAAATCAGTTGGACCAGACATTAAACAGATTTTACCCTTCCAGATCCCCCGTTAAGTCTATGTGTGAACAGAGTAGGTCATTGTCTGGGGAATTCACAGTGAGTGAGGGGGCATGTTGATGACATTTCTATCATGTGACTAGCATGAAACCAAAAGGATACAAACATCCGAGGGTAAAGAAGAAGGGTCATTTACTCGAAGACGCCAAGGAAAATGTCCACCTGGAGAGACGACAAGATTCAGGAACTTTGCCTAAACCAAACAGAGTATTTCCAGTAGGTAAGAGGATGTCTTATATGGACAATTTGCTGTCGCATGCTATATGTGTGAAATGGCAACTCCAGACAATGTCCAGACCTGATTCTCCAGAAGTTGTCTGGAGTTCATTTGAGAAAACATCTAAGACTATTTTGGAAAGTAATCAGAAAATACATTTCTGGATTTTCATGTTTTATTGTTATATTGCATATAATCCATTATATATTGTTGGTCATAATGTATCTTGAGGATGAGCTCTGACAGGCCTCAATGCAGAGGGCAGAAAGACATAAAAAGTTTATTGTTATTATAGTACATACATAGTTATTGACTGGCCTCACTTCCAAGCACCAGTATGTTCATCTAATATATCTAGTTTTACCAGGCTATGCAGAGAATTGCTTAAGATGGGGAGAAGCCTTGATAGAACAAGAGAACGCACACATCACAGATAAAATATGTGCATCACCAATAGATAGAGAGAGAGAGAGAGTCAAGTCACATCTTAAGGCTGGCCTGAGCCGTTGTGGTCTCAGTGTCCAAGTTTAATGGGTGAACTTAAGATTTAGGAGGACATCTAGTGGCTTTGAAGGGAGTTGATGATGAGAGAGAAAACATAAAATTAGCCAAACAGAGCAGGCAAAAATATCCCACCTTGGGTGTTTTTAAGATCTTGCACTGGGATCATTTTTCAGTGTTCGCTTATGTGACTGACCTTCTTTGTTGCTTAGGTTTATCTTTGTATTAAAATGTATTATGATATTTAAAAGTTTTGCTTTCCTTGCTTATCTTCATACCTATGTAGGACATGGGAAAGAATTCCCCACAACACTATCTGTTCCAATACCTAAAATTAAGTGGTCTGCCTCCAAAGGTACCATGTTTTGAGTTGTTTAACACATCTAGATGTAAAACCAGGGAAGGAAAAATAAATTCTGATTGTCTCATATACACCTGTATCCATCAAGTTTAGCATGCATGTTTATGAGTGAATTTCTTCTATAATTCAAATTGGCCATCCCTGGATGAAGCCACTCAAATCTACATTAATGTCTACGTCCACAATGAAATTTTTCCTTCTTTAGAATGTGGAAATAAATGAAAGTGCTGTTGTAAGATATCATTGAAAAATTAGTTAAAATATATAAGAAGTATTGAACATTTTCTGTATATTAATGTATTCACTCTAATTGTTCTGTTAATGATAATGTGATTCAAAACGTATTTAAAACATGCACACTGATCCATTTCATTTATTTAAATGGTTAGTATTACAGTTCTTGCACCATACATACAGAGTGATGCATGTTTGATCATTGGGGATTTTGTCAGTGATCCGCACAGACGTTGCCAGCAGACGATAGAGATATACCGCCCCAATGTGGCGTTGATACTAACTTGTTAAACGCATCGCAGCCAAAGCAATGCGGCATCTAGGTATCTACATCTATGGATGAGGAGACTACCCTTGTAGCTGACGACTTGAAATTTCAAGTTGAGGTAGCGTTTTCAATGGTTTTAACTGGCTGTAGGCGGGGAATTACAAGTTGCAACTTCGCCTCGAAGGCAACATAAATTTTTATGAGCTTTACGTGTTAACAGAGCAAACAAAAGACACCCTTTCGTAGAGGCGCCCGTGTTTTTCGCATCTTCAAATGTCGAATATGTTCGCCAATAGGTTATTACGTTATTACAACTTTCAAATTACCACTTACAAGGCACCCCGAACGCATCAGGAATCGTCCATGTTATTTCCGCTACTACTTTGAACCTCGGAGACACGGAGGCCGAAAATGACGTCATTCCGAGCTCCGAGTTCTCACTTCCGAGGCAACACGCACGCGCATAATGACGTTTGACGCTGCTAGAGATTTTGCTAGTGGTATCGAAAGTCTTGCTATTCCTTTTAGCCAAGCGTAGGCCAGTAAACCGTCTTTGGTAGGACTCTGGAACCCATAACAGCGAATTCACAAAAGGAACCGTCGTCACCAACGGTGAACTTTGTTGCTAAGTTACAGTCTTCGTGCTGGTAAGCTGCGTATGCCTAATCATGGTCAATCATGTTACTAGCTGATTAGCATGACTGATTGCTATTTAATTGTCTCGCAAAGACATTGTTTTGTCTACCAATGTGCTAACTAGCTAGCTTTACGTTATTTGACAAGGCTAGTTTACGGACGACACTAAGTACTTCAACGCTGTTAAGCCTTAAGACTAACATTACATGTAAATTGCGTATGCAGTGTTACCATATTTTTGTAAGGTTATTTTTTACGTTTAGCAGTAAGCATTAAAATTGAAGTAACTGGAATTAAGTTAACGGTTAACCTGTAACAAACTAGCTACCTAATAAGGTTTTAATCTAGTGTTTACTGTCTAACTAGTTATCATTTCCAACGTTAATGTTCCCTGTTAATACTTTTTAGTTATATACCTCTATTGTTAAAAAAAACTGAACAACTAGGCCTTTGTGCTGAGATTTTTTATTTTTTTTTTAAACTACACAGACAGTTTAGAGACATGTAGCTGTGTACCAATACGTATGTATTTGATGACGTAGAAGACATCTTTCCAGCCTCGTTTTCGAACTTTTTTCATGGTCCCATCAGAAGGTTTCGGATTTTTGAATGCTGAGAAAAAGTTTCTAAAACCTCGGCAAACTCCTCCTTTGTTTTCAAACACTATGGTAAGTCATTCAAGTAAAGTATATGCTATCGGTAGAGTAACTTAATAGCTGCATTTGTTCTTAATTTCATTTACTTCTATGGTTACGTACGATCTTTTTACGATTGTGAAAAATACACTCCAATGCAAATACAATAGAAAATAGGCGTTTTGTGTACAGTAAAACTGCCATAGCTTCCTTGTTTCTTAACAAAGTTTCACAATCTTGGTGTCATTTAGTTTTTTTAATGCTCTTTTCATTTATATAACTAAAATGATTTTCCAACACTAATTTTTTTTGTAATATAGTTGGGTATTAAGGCTGTGGATAGAGGTTGGAAGGGGTCATGTGGGCTTAGTTTTCAGTTTCTGACAGATCAGAAGTTAGGAAGTGTGATGTCCAAGAGGATGTAGCTGTAGCACTATCTGTACATAAATGGTCACATGCACACACCTCATAGGGTTTCAGGGGAAATAGTTACTGACCAACCCACCCCTTCAGAGCACTTACATTAGTATAGTACAGAAAGAAATGTGCCAAATACAGGGAGTGGAAGTGAAAATGTTCTCAGTGTAATGTAGCAAGTGCACTATTGATTTAATGGGAGTTAAAATTTGTTGGAACAATTTCCATGTATATATGCAACACAATTCTGTGATTTCAGAGAAAGCGGCAAGCAGCAAAGTGACATTGTTGAGATTGAGATTTTCTAAATAGGTATGACAAATTGAAAAATCCAAACAATTGACTGGAATGATTCCTTGTACCAGTCTTATGGTTTATGAGGTCCAACACGGTTTTCAGTTCCCCACGCATGACTTTAGTTCTAACCTGCAGTTACTGTTTGGGAACTAATTGCAGGTAGGAAGCGCCTCCTGGAGGTCATACTCCTGTTATGTGCAGGTATGAATACTTCTTCCTGTCTGACAGTTTTACTTCCGCAAACACAAACAAAAGAAAAACATGCAAGAGGAGTAATAAAAAGGGAGATGCACTATCTTTCTCTGTGGCTAACAAACACTCAGGCTAAGTTCACGTTACAAGCCTTATTGTTCAAATTCCATTTTTTGACAAGATTGGCCCATCTTGACAGTTCACATTCATAATTTGAACTGACCTGTATCTAACTTTAATGAGCGTCTTCTGAAACGATATGCAAGTGCACATTGATGCATCTTTGCATGAGTCATTTGCCTCATCAACAACAAAAAACATTTGTGAAACAACTAATGATATTAAATCTATTAATTAAAACATGGACTTGCTAATGGCTAAGGTAAGCGTCACGTTTTGTTCTCTAGGACAGCAAACATGTTGTCAGCTGTATCTTCATTGTTGCTTTGCTGTGCTGCTGGTGTTCTGATGATTTCTGCTGCCTTGACGAAAAATGCTACCGTAGCCCAAATAAATTCTACCGATAGCAGGTAATAAACTCAATTTTAGCTGTAGCCCTTAAGCTAACCCAAACCTTAACCCTAACACTTAAAGCTTAAGGTTTAAACTCTAAAATCCTAAATTTAAACCTGATATGCAACCGCTAAGTAGCATATCTTGATGGGTAGAACAGATTGACAGAACACTGTGCTGGTTGATAATGACAGCGCTCAGGGTATGTGTATAAGCAAAAAGCAGCATAATTTCGATAATGGTCAGTCCGATCTGACCTCTTCGCATAGCCATTAATCGGATACATATTGGATTTAGGACCACATACGAAAGTGACTCAAATATGATTTGGAAAGATTGTCTTTTTGTGTCCACAAAGACCTGAAAAAATCAGGCAATTAAGGCAGGACACATTAAGGCAAAAAAATCAGTTTTGAGTCACTTCGGCATGGTAACGTGAATATAGTCTTACAGCCTCAAAACCCACCCCAAACTACAATACCAATAATGCAGTGCACCTAAACATTAATCTTTTATATACCAATAATTTTTTGTTTCTTTTATTATACCTATAATGCAGTGCACCGAAACATTAATCTTTTACTGTATAAGTAGCATACGCTGATGTGCAACAATGATCAACTGAGGATGATAATAGTTTTTGAATACTGTTGTGAGGGAATTTTTTAGTTCCTACTGCAGGGGAGGTAATCTTCCAGCATAAGAGGAACCATGAGTGATGATGGTGCAAGTGTACGGTGAATGGTTAAAAACAGAAACCTGCAGCCATTTTTAAAAATCCGTATAAAATGTTAGCCATGTAAACAGCAGCTCTTAAGGTTAGCATAAAAAAAATGGAAACGCATAGAAAAAATATGGAAAAAGTGTGACTTAAGTGAAGTAATTGGCTACTGAAGTATGGAAAGTGTAGTTGGTTATTTAGCGCTTATCTTGATCTGGAATCATTCTGTTTGAATTTGCTCTCACCTGTACATTTAGTACCTAAACAATATTTGTGCCAATTGGGCCACTATTGTTTATTATCCGATATGATAACACAGTCATTGTGGGGAAATCTCAATTTTTCAACTGGCAAAGAAAAAATAGTGGCTAAAAATAGACTATGATGGAATATTTACAACCCTGTTTGTCGACCTGATAGATAATGATTTACTCTAACTTGACCACTGCAATAGTAGTGGTAGCTAGCTACAAGCGACAAACTGAAAGCTAGGTGAATGCTAGGGTGAATATATGTATGTTATGGCAAGGACGCTCTTCTCATGGACTCTCTAGCCAAGCTTTTGTATGTGAGGATTCCATGCTTTCAGGTATTTGGTATCTTGTTTTGTTTTTGATACTTTCAGACTTGCACTAGTATTGCAGTTAGCCCTGTGCTTGTTATTTTGCCTGATTTCAGGACTACGTTTTGCTTTACTTTTTTGGGACCTGTTTTTGTACAGGTATTCCTCTGAATAAACTTTCTGCCTTCACTTCCATCCTGCCTCACCCTACTTACCTGACATGTCAATAAACAAATTTAGTTTTAAACTGTGTTATGTCACATTCTCTTGGTGAGGAGTCCATTAAAAAAAAAAAACTACACAAAACAAATATTAGGGAAAATCTTTGACTATTTTGGCTATATGTTTCTGGGGGAAAAAAAAGAATATTGGGCGATACATCACCATATCAGAGTTTCTTCTTTCACTTCTTGAAGTGTTCTTGAAGACTGTTTGGTGTTTCATATAGATTTTTGGGTGCTGATCACGAATATCACATCAAAATTTACCCATCATCTACCGTTTCAGAGAAATCTTCAGTTTTGTCATGATTTTCTTATATTTGTATAAGAAATATATATCCAAACATTTTCGCTCCTGTAAGTGACTTATCAACAACGGTTTGTGCAGCCTGGGCATGTCCAGCCATGGAATCAGGCTAGGTTGGAAGCTGTTCTGTGGAAGTTGACATCCTGGGCATGCCTGGGCATTTCTGAACAAGCTTGATGCTGTCTCAGCATGCTATAAAGGTGGCTTGCATACACCGATCCTAGGACTTACTAGTTACTAGGACTGCAGCTTGGCTATACAAAGTACTGTTTTTTTATCTGTGAATGGGACAGCCGTGCCAAAGAGTGGCACTATTCTCGACAGAACTGGCCACTCTATAAAAAGTTAGTTCCAGGACAGAAAAGTGTGGCACATGAGTCACTTGTCGACCCGGCAAAGATATTTTTGCCTCCTCTTCACATAAAACTGGGAAGAATATCGTGAAAGCAGTGAACAAGGAAGGCGAAGGTTTTCATTATTTAAGATGGGTGTTCCCAAAAATAACTGATGCCAAGATCAAAGAGGGCATTTTTGTTGGCCCCAGATTAGACATGTTATGAGTGACAAGCGGTTTGAAGATCTGTTAGTTGGGCCGGGAAAAATTGCCTGGAAAGCTTTCAAAGACGTTGTTGACAATTTTCTGGCAATTACAGATCCTCAAACTACATTCAGCTGGTAGACAAACTTCTCAAAGCATACAAGACAATGAAGTGCAACATGTCACTCAAGATTCATTTCATCCGCTCACACTTGGACTTCTTCCCCGCAAATCTTGGTGCTGTCAGTGACGAACACGGTGAAAGAACATTGTTATAATGGAGAAACGATACCAGGGCAACTGGAATCCGTCAATGCTTGCTGACTACTACTGTTGAACGCTGCAACATAATGCACAAGACATTGAATACAAAAGAAAATCAGGAGCAAAACACTTTTTAATTCTGTTGAATTTAATATCTTATGCGAAACATAAGTTCCTATGTGATGCAGTAAAACCAAAACTATATTTGTGCATACCCAGTAGGTACCTGTCCCAATCAGCAAAAACTTTTCAGGAAGCAAGACAAAAAAAAAAATAGTTGTGCAGTGTAATCAGATATCAAAATCATTATCGGTCTTAAAAGTCCTGTATCAGTTGGCCATTAGTTTTTTATAAATTCAGCGATTATGTATCTTGTTTTTTATTATTATTATTAAATTGTATTTTATCATATGCAAGAAACAACAGCATATCGGTATTACATGTCCAACATGTTTTGTTATTATCTCTGCCAATTCACTGTATAAATTACTTATGTTGATGTCTCTGCCAGGTTGTTTTCACTGAGTGGTCAAACCTGCTGGATGTGACATCACACCAGCCAGACTAATATGAGTGTATTTGCAGTGGCAAGCAACATTGATCTGGGGAATTCTCTTCATGCAACTGAGAACTTCATTAAAATGAGAACCATGTGAGAACCAGTTAGTTCAGCATGTGATCTGTTTGGCATGTGGTGTTGTCTAGAGAGGTGGGAGTAAAAAATAAAAAGCCTAACCAAGATGGCAGAAACTAAAGGCTACATGTTGCATGAAAACGTTGTGATGTGTTGCAAGTCAAATTTAAGTTGTGCCTAAAATTTGTGCTGCTGCTCCTAAAATTTTCAGTAAGGAGCACCAGTGCTACTAATGGAACACAATTGGTCTGGACCCTGAATGATGCAACATCAGTGTTTTTAATGTGACATAATGTAAGGCTTTTCATTGTTTAACTTATGTATTCTAGGCTTGTGCAATATTGATTTTTCCCTGGTCACAATTATGCATCATCACTTATTGTAAAAAACAGTATAATCATTTAAAAAAATTCTGGTTTAAGCAGACAGGGAAATGAGCATTTTCACCATTTCTTGTTTAAGGAGAGTTCCTTGAAATAAAACGAATTCGATTGATACTTGTTAATGCTTATTTGCATTTTTGAGTCATATGTAAAAACGTGCTAGTGCATAATCCTCCCAAGAGCGAACATGTCTGTGTCTTCAGTGCTATGTGTAGGGTAAACACTGATTAGTAGGCAGGGCGCTTCACATCTCGCAATAGAAATTGATTAAAAATGCGCTTTACTTTCTCAGATCAGTATCTTTTAATATAAATTACTCCTCTGTGATTATCTTGCACTGAACACCAAATTTAAAAGAAGACAAGTGAATTTTTCCCCTCGTGTTTCATATTTGAATCACAACCATTAATAGTCAGGTTCATGAGTATTTGGACAGTGAAAATTTTTGTAATTTTGCCTCTGTACACTACAACAATGGATATGAAATGAAGCAGTCAAGATGCACTTGAAGTATAGACTTTCAGCTTCAATTCAAGCCATTTAACATTAAATTTTGCATTATTGCATTAAGTTCAAAAGTAATTGGAAAATTGATTGATTCCAATCAATCTCAAGTTGATTCCAAGTGTTGAATTTGTGTTTGGAAGCTATTCATGGGAACTCTCAATATGCAGGCCAAATGTGTGAAAGTCCTTCAATAGGCTGGATAAATAAAACAGACCTATTAGAGAGGGAGAGCCAGAACTTTAGGAGTGGCCAAATCAACAATTTGGTATATTCTTAAAAAGAAAGAATCCACTGGTGAGCTCATCAAAACCAAAAGGCCTGGATGACCATGAAAGACAACTAAGGTGGATGACCGTAAAATTGTTTCCTTGGTGGAAAAAATGCTTCATAATGTCTAGCCAAGTCAAAAGCTCTCTAGAAGAGGTAGACCTATCATTAAGTTATCATCATAAGTCTACAATCAAGGAAAGGAAGGGTTTATGATCCATTGCAAACCATATTTATCAAACATGGTTGACATGGACATGTATGGCTGCCAGTGGAACTGGGTTACTGGTATTTATTGATGATGTAAATGCTGAAAGAAGTAGAAGGATAAATTCAAAAGTATACAGCTATACTTTATCTGCTCAGATTCAGTCAAATGCTGCAAAGCTGATAGGCCTGCTTCACAGTACAGATGGATAATGGGCCAAAAGATGCTGTGAAAGCAACCCAAAACCATCTTAATGCAAAGAAATGGCATGTTCTTAAATGGCTGAGGCAGTTAAGATTAAACATGCTTTCTTTTAAAGAGCACAAAACTGAAGCATCTCAAGGGAGGGAACTCAGCATTTGGTGAGATCCATGTGTTCCAGACTTCAGCTGGTCATTTACTGCAAAGAATTTGCATTAAGGTATTAAAATGATGCTTATATTTGTAACTGGTAATTTGTCCAATTACTGTTGAGCCTGGGAAAAATGGAGGGACTATATAAAAATGGCTGTAATTCATAAATGCTTAATGCAAAATTTTAGTTGAATTAAAGTTGAACGTTTGCACTTCAATGACCTCTTAATAGCTTCTTTTTAAACCCATTGTGGTTGTGTACAGGGGCCAAATTGCAAAAATTGTTAGTGCCTAAATAGTGTCTGTATTCCAGATTTTCCTGACTGTAGGATCACATTATTGTATAATGGATTTATTTTTGAAAAGCTACAATGAATATATTCTCTCCCCTATCACACAACAGCTAAAACCGGGGAGGGTGAAAGTTCCTCTGAGACACGTGAAGCCAGCTGACTGCATCTTTTCGAACTGCTGCACATTCAATGTCAGGAATGGCATAACACGCTCGGAGGGAAAGTGATAACCACCCACATCAGTATGCATGACCTCATAGATGCCCATGATTGGCAATAATTGACAGCGGAGAGAGAGAGAGAGTATGACACCCCTTCCTCCCTGAGAGCACAGGCCAATTTTGTTCTCTTGAGAGGTCATATATTTAAATTACAAAAATATCTTTATTCTGTTATGCGTTAACTGAATATTCGTAAAGTACATAATAGTAGTGGACCCTCCTTCACACTGTAATAATGTTAACTCTGCATGCTAACTCCTATCTAAACAAACGAATGCAATGTTACGTTGACGTTTGATGTAATCGTGTAGAAAGGTCCTGGAAGAACCTTACAGGTATGTATCCCTTGTTTGCAATAATAAAGGGTTATAGCACTTAGGATTCCATGAGGAGAAACAAAATCAATTTTTTTTGAGGGTGCCCAGTACTTGGGATTTTGGATTTGGTTCATATTTAAAAATGAGATTCGGTTCCCAACCCTTGTTTTATCGGTACATGTGATTTGGCATAAGCAGGAAGCCACAGACAGAGTGCCGTAGCTTATATAGTACCTTTTTCTACAGTTTTAACAGTTAAACAAGAAGTTATTATCGAGTAACTAACATTTTGGGCACAATATGGCCAAATTATTTGCTTATTTTTGCTCTACTAACAAGTAGATCCTGAAAAATTACACTGGTGAAATGGGCTGCTCTTTGTTTTCATGTTCACCTGACAAGCTTTCAAATTATTGCTCCACTCTGGCTGCTCAATGAAGTCGCGCCTTAGCTATCAGTAACAATCACAGGTTTCGGAAAAATGGATTATTCTTTTTTGCGATTTTTATGATTTAATTTTTTGACTTGCAAGGAAGGAAAAGCAGCTCTATTTGCTTTTAAATTTAGTTTCTATAATGTCTGGTAATAGGCCTTTTTTGTTTTTAATTTTGCTACTGACATGAAAATAGAATGACAATGTACATGGAGCATTAATGTCCTTTTAACACTACACAACAAGGTTTTTGCTCTCTTGAACACTGTTGGATGTTTCTTATAGATTTTTGGGTGCTGATCACTAATGTCACATCAAAATTTATCCATCACGTACCGTTTCAGAGAAATCTTCAGTTTTGTCATAATTTTTTCTTATATTTGTATCCAAACATTTTCGCTCCCGTAAGTGACTTATCAACAACGGTATGTGCAGCCTGGGCATGTCCAGCCATGGAATCAGGCCAGGTTGGAATCTATTCTGTGGAAGTTCAGCTCAGCTATATAAAGTACTTTTGTTTCATCTGTGAATGGGACAGCCGTGCCAAAGAGTGGCACCATTCTCGGCAGAACTGGCCACTCCGTAAAAAGTTAGTTCCAGTACAGAAAAAGGTGGCACATGAATCGCTTGTCGACCCGGCAAAGATAGTTTTGCCTCCTCTTCACATAAAACTGGGACTCATGAAGAATTTTGTGAAAGCACTGAACAAG
>JAQQZU010060166.1:0-18945 GCA_030068025.1 Parauchenoglanis punctatus | reverse complement strand
ATCCGATTATAGTGATATAGTGGAAGACCCAACATCTCCACATCCGATTACAGTGGAAGACCCAACATCTCCACATCGGATTATAGTGATATAGTGGAAGACCCAACATCTCCACATCCAATTATAGTGATATAGTGGAAGACCCAACATCTCCACATCGGATTATAGTGATATAGTGGAAGACCCAACATCTCCACATCGGATTATAGTGATATAGTGGAAGACTCAACATCTCCACATCCGATTATAGTGATATAGTGGAAGACCCAACATCTCCACATCCGATTATAGTGGAAAACCCAACATCTCCACATCCGATTATAGTGATATAGTGGAAGACCCAACATCTCCACATCCGATTATAGTAATATAGTGGAAGACCCAACATCTCCACATCCAATTATAGTGGAAGACCCAACATCTCAATATAAGATTATAGTGATATAGTGGAGGACCCAACATCTCCACATCCGATTATAGTGGAAGACCCAACATCTCCACATCCGAATGTAGTGGAAGACCCAACATCTCCACAACCGATTATAGTGGAAGACCCAACATCTCCACATCCGATTATAGTGGAAGACCCAACATCTCCACATCCGATTATAGTGATATAGTGGAAGACCCAACATCTCCACATCCGATTATAGTGGAAGACCCAACATCTCCACATCCGATTATAGTGATATAGAGGAAGACCCTACATCTCCACATCCGATTATATTGAAAGACCCAACATCTCCACATCCGATTATAGTGATAAGTGATATAGTGGAAGACCCAACATCTCCACATCCGATTATGGGCTTAAACAATTATGGGCTTAAACAAAGTTGAATGAGCAATGTACAAAACTACACTGCAGCACAATGCAATTGTTGGTTGGAACATTTTGGCAAATGATTCATATTTACTTAAATCTTATATATTTTAATGATATATAATGAAAAAAGTGATTAGCTTTCATGTTATGTCCCACTGACTCACATGATCGCTTTAAAGATCCACTATGTATGGTTAATGATCTATGAGCAGAAATGGAATATAATATTCATAAGTATGATTTCATTAGTGTATATTTAACTCTAACTACAAATTGTTGTGTTTTGGAAGCTTAGAATGAGTTCTTTATATCTACATAGGGAGCGGATCTTCTTCCACAGAGCTGATGTTGCACTGCTACAGTAGCCCAGAACGGACAAACCTCTAGAGAGTGCATTCCACATTTCATGTTTTTACGTGTTTCGTGTTAAAGTGGCAGCGTGAATCTGGAAGGATGCACCAGAAGGCCACCAAAGAAGAAGAAGGGCAAGCAAGAACAAATAAGAAGAAGCGGTGTACTGCCCAACAATTTTAAGAACCTAAATTTTGAAAAATGGAGGATCATCCTTTTTATTTAGCATGGAAAATGCAAGGGAGTGTGAATGTTAGTATTTGGAAGTACGCTACGGGTACCTGACAACCACCATCCTGCGTAGTGGACCTTTAAAATTTGTAGAAATACAGGCATAACATTCATTTTTAAATATTTTATATGTCCTTTTTTCCCAATGACAAGTGTAAGTAGAAAAATATGAGAGTGAAAACTGAGGGAATGGAACATGTAGTAAGATAACTTTTTTGTTCACATGTAGAAACTTACCACTCCATGTAAAAAATAGCCCAGAATATTGTGTAGGTAGGCAGCAAAACAATGGGCCAACTTCAGCCATTCCATTGACCTAATGTTGAAAGGGATTTTATGGAATGGGCTCTTTTGCCTCCAACAGTAGTATAGATTTTCTTTGGTCGTTTTTTTTGTTTTTTGTTTTTTTGTTTTTAATAAAAAATACTACTTTGCCAGTGTTTGGCCAGCATTGGGTCAACATTGGCAGGATTGTTCTGGAAATGCTCTTTTACCAACACAGCTAGACAGCCATGTTGGCTCGATGTTGTATAGGAAGAGCCAACATAGCCACCCAAAATGTTTGCAGTTTGCTCCCTGGGAAGAATTTTAAGCATTTTGTTTTTTACCTTTGCTTTAGAAATTAAGCCAAGCACATAAGGTAGGGATAATGTTTAGTGTTGGTAAAGTGGTAATGGGCCTAGAAATTGTTAACTAAAGTAAAGTCTCACTGAACACAGTGAAATAACAGGAATTCACCATGCTAATTTTCACCTCCTGACATAAACACACGGTGGAGCTGTCTGACTGCAATAGCTACAGCAATCACTTTCACGCTCACTGAGCACGCTCTGCTTGAGAAGCCTATGTAACCTTGAGTTTGTTACTGCTTTGCTTTGTGACGCTTGTCTACGCTTTCTACATAATTAAAACAGTTCTGTACATTCACAATAGGTACAGTACTGATACACTGTTTGTAGGAGCTGTTAGATTGTTAAGATGTTGTGATGAAGGTACATGGTGTCTGGATCTGTTTGATACTATCTGAAATGTAAATATAACATATATTCTATATGTTTTAATTTCCTATATTAAAATTTGTTATTTAGAATGTAATCTATACCCAAGGCGTGAAATATGAGGAAAATGGCAAACAACCAAACAGGCAAACGCACACGCACACACACACACACACACACACACACACACACACACACGCGCACGCATGCACACACACACACACACACACACACACATACACACACACATATTAAAGAGGCACTCACCCTTCCCAGAATCCTTTGCACCAGGTAGCAAGTTGCCATTTGTGATGCCATTGATATTCCAAAAACAATCTGCCATACTCCGGTGTTATCCTATGTCAGAGATTAAATTGTAACGTGAAATTGAAGATATTTTGTCAAAGTATCTATATTTTAAATTCTTTAGATTGATTCATTCCTTTTTTGTATGGTTATTTCATATATAATGGACCCAAATTAGCCATGGCTGTCTCGAGTGGCCATGAATGGAAGAATAGATAAGCCTTTTAGGGACCCTGGAGCTGCTACACCACCACACTGCCCTACAACTGATTTAATTATAGTTAAATATAGTTCTAGTGCAATCTGTAATCCTTACATTAGTGCTGCAATTTGTGCTTTAGTGATATGTTTCATAGTAACTAGTCTTAGTAACTAGGAAATTATAAAACAAAACATTTTGTTAGTTACCAAATTTTGTTTATAATGATTGTTACCATCATCCCAACACCCAAAATATAACCTGCACCAGTAAATTCTACCTTAATACTGTGACACTTGCCACTTGTGTAGATAAGTTATGTTGTGTTTATTGTTGTGACGTTGTTGTGGGAAACATGTAAGTAAGAATTTCATTGCACATTCTCTACTGTACTTATACACGTTTCCAGGTGGCCAGCTATTCTCAACTTAACAGTGTTTGCTTGGGAGTTGAAAAAAATTCCAGAAATGCTGTTGTGCCTAATACACTTCTATCAGCACCACCCACACTTCCTCATCAGTTGTTGTGCTGTTGCGCTGTGGCAAAGGTTGTGCTCGCCCAAATAATATTACATCCTGTGGTGGTTACTTTTCAGTGATAGTTGTTGTAGAGCTTGGTTAAGAAACTGTGCATGGCAATTGTAGCAAATGGGCCTGTATACCTACAAAATGACCAATATTTGTGCATACCTGAACAAGTGGCCAAAGTACAGTATATGACCAGAAACTACTGATCTGAAGGTTGTGAGTTTAAATCCCAGCATCGCCAAGCTTTCTCTGCTGGGACCTTGAACAAAGCTCTTAACCTTCAACTGCTCAGCTGTATAAATAAGATAAATGTGAGACACTCTGGATAAATGTGTCTGCTAAATGCAATAAATGTAGATGTAAGTACAGAAGTGCAACATAGGCATACCTATACTGATCTTAATGACCACTGAGTGTGTTATTGGTATATATCATATAGGCTATAAGTTGGAAAATACAAATTTTTGGACACTGGTGTTAGTAAACCTCATAAAAATCTCATTGTACGAGTTAAATAATAAACCAATTTCTGGAAGCCATAATTTTTCAATTACTTTCGTTCCTGCTCTATAAGAGAGGCAAAGCAGAGATCTGATGGGCGGGGTTTAGCTGTAATGGGCGGAATGGACGCGTAACCACGCCCACACTGGCTCAAATACAAATAGCGTGCTGCTCCCTCTACAAGTGCACTACTCTCGATACAAAAAAGTTCTAATTCTACACCATATGTAGTGTACTACATTTCCAATGAGGTGCCATTTGGGTTTCGTTCTGTGATGGAGGTTTAGAGCTGTTGCGCCTCAGACAAGTTCCCGAGCGGAGAGATATCAGCCCAGCAGTGAGCCAGAAGAGAAGAGAGGGAGGAGAGAAGAGGAGAGGAAACTGGATAGGGGGATTCAGGGGATTTCTTTTCTTACCGAAACGGACTTAAAGGATTCATTAGCAGTCATGGCTACTGAAACGACATCTTGTACGGGCTCCACTTTGCTGCAGCCCCTCAGCGACATGATTGACCTTCCCGTGGACCAGGTAAACTGCCACTTGTTTATAAAGACAGAGAGCTAACGGTGGCTAATTCGATAATGCTGACGTCTAAATATAGAACTTGACGCCACTAGGAGGCTGTTTCGCCCTCGCTTTCCAGTGTTTTGTGAAGTGCAATGGTTTTTCTCCACACACAATGCGTTTGGTCCGGCAAAACCTTTTGTATGAGGGCATGTCGTCCTCATTTTAGTTTTCCTTCTCATCAGTTCAAACGAGCGGCAACAACAGTTACCGTGAAGCTAGGTGTGTGTGAGCCAGCTAGCTAGCCACCGCCATCGACACACATGTATACGGTCCTGAATAGGAGAGTCCGATCATACGGTGAATATAACCGTTAGCATGTTATCAGCCTTATGCTTCAGCTCAGCGTAAGGCAGGATCAGACACCCGGGCAGGATCAGACGCCCAGTCAGGATCAGACGCCCGGGCAGGATCAGACGCCCGGGCAGGATCAGACGTCCAGTCAGGATCAAAGTCCAGTTAGGCTTAGACTCCAGTCAGGATCAGACGCCCGGGCAGGATCAGACACCCGGGCAGGATCAGACGCCCGGGCAGGATCAGACGCCCGGGCAGGATCAGACACCCGGGCAGGATCAAAGTCCAGTTAGGCTTAGACTCCAGGCAGGATCAGACACCCGGGCAGGATCAGACACCCAGTCAGGATCAGACACCCAGTCAGGATCAAAGTCCAGTTAGGCTTAGACTCCAGTCAGGATCAGACACCAGTTAGGCTTAGACTCCAGGCAGGATCAGACGCCCGGGCAGGATCAGACGCCCAGTCAGGATCAGACGCCCAGTCAGGATCAGACGCCCAGTCAGGATCAGACGCCAAGTCAGGATCAGACACCCAGGCAGGATCAGACTCTTGGCAGTATGCGATTACTATCAGGATGAGACTCCAGACTCCATCAGGATCAGGAACCAGTCAATATCAAGCAACAGTCCAGATTAGACACTAGTCTGGATCAGACTTGCTTCATGATCAGACTCCAGGCAGGATCACATTATGTCTGAAGCTGTACCTTACTCACAACATAAAACTAAAACATCTGCACTATCATTTTGTTTGAAAGTTTAGTGGATAAAATTGAATGTGTCGCTAACGGTTAGTGATGTCAGGGGTCGGGGAAACCTATCCAGAGTGTAACTTTTTTACATTTTATGATTACTACACTAGTGGAAGTCCCGAGCCAGCATTATCAAAGTTTATATTTATTATATAACTATGACCAGTCAGCTTGGGCCCACTGAGGTATGACGTTGGACACCCGGCCAGTCAGCAGGACCGAATGTCCGACTCGCACGCCAGGGTGTTCACTTGGGCATGAATGAACAAGAAGGTCTGGGTGATGAAGGGTTTTTTTTTCCCCCTTCTTTTCTCCCAGCAAAATGTCATCACTTTTCCCAGCCTGAACTCTCCTTCAGATGACATCGACTAAGTGTGGAAGGTGTGATGACTGACAGGAGCACTCTGGGTGTGTCAGACCTGCACCACTGAGCACAGACTGTAAATTATTAACACAGCCTCAGGTCAAATGCTCCATCTGTGTGTCTGAACAAAAGTGATGTATTTATCCATTACACTTGCTTTGTGTGGTGATGATGTACACAACAAAAGCCGAACGCTGGCTCAGGCCTAGTGTTTTTGTAGCAGGATCACAGTGGGCTCAACTGTGGTGACAGATAATTGTTTGGTAAACACCATTTATCAAAAGTCTCAAAGTAAGCGAGAATACTACACAACCTTAAATGGCCGATGGTTAAAGGAATTACACGGTGTAATTAAATACTAGGTGTTCATTAAATCACTTTCTGACATGTCTGACATGTCTGAGTGCAAGAAATGTGTAAAAAGATAGCGATCATAGGCCTACTTGACTGTCTGTGCTACTGAAGGCTGCCTTTTTTTGCAGGATTTGATTCAGCAGCGCAGCTGTGTACAATCATTTTAGCTCCTCCACTTCATCATATCTGGCAGCATGTGGGTGAGAGATCTTGCACACTGACCGTGTTGCTACAAATACATGATTTTGTTTGTAGAACAGCAGTTAGGTAAACACCTGTAATCCAACCCGACAGGCAGGACGAGTGGGATGAGTAATTCGTCAATAAATAGGCCGGCTGTAATTAGCGCAGGCTGGCCCGTCGTTCCCGTGACTCACCGGAACATCGAGGCTGAGCTACACTCGCTCTGAATAATCGAGTTCGCTATGCCGAACATCTGGTGGGATCTTGCGTCTCGATCAGTGTTTCGGTTGCTTCCGTGCAAACAGAGACGAGAACGCACACTGCCATCTCCGCCCGGTCTCTGGAATGTAGAGAGAATGTAGAGAATGGCACCCTGCTGAGAAGTCCACCCCCATCTCCTGTGTCAGCAACAGGAAACAAAGGAAGGACAAAAAGCAGCAACATTCCCATGCTGAGCTTGCTTTCCCCCTTACATCCCGGAGCTCCTGCAATAGCTAACACTTCAGGTGCTGGTTTTTTTGTTTGTTTTTGGTTTTCCATTGGGGTAATTTCCTTTTCCTCAGGTGATCTTCGGGAATTTTATTTCCATCCGGATCCTACAGGCCAAATGAATTACTGGTTTTCACCAAACCCGTGCACATCGTCTTCTTGCGCTGGGGGAAAAAAGCCGTTTGACTGCCGCTTGCTGGATATTGGGTTAGCACCGGGGGCTGATCTAGAGAAAGATTCATACTGAGACTTTAAGGGCTGGCTGAAATGATGATGAAATGTATATTTCTTGGCCACTTCACGTGTATACTCGAGTCGGCCGAAAATTATATACACACTTCAGGAACACTTCTACACATACGTATCTGGAAGCTAACGGCCACCACGTTGAGCACGTCTTGTAATTTTAAAGGCCAAAATGTAGCTTGTATTAATCTCGAATAAACTTAGTATTAGAATATTTATACACATTTTTCTTTTCCTGAAGCGTATGTACATGTTTTTTTGGCTGACTCGGTATATACATGGTTGAGTTTCAAGCACAGTTCTGACACACACTGCACAAGTAATCTTCGTATGGGTTGGAAATGGACCTGCTTCTTTGGGTAATATCGACAAATCTTGGAAAAAACTAAGAGACTTGCAGAAGCGGCGCATGAGGCACGTTTCACTGCAGCTCTCTAGGGAAGAGCAGTAATTGTTTTTGGCCGAAGCTTCAGAAGGTCAAACGCCTGCCGCATCAAACGCCGTCCGCCTGACACTAAAGAATTGTAGTGTTTGAATATTCACAGAAAGCCATTGTGCCTTTTCGGTTTGTGTGACCCGTTATCGATCAGCCCTTCTCGCCGTGTCTGTGTGCAGCACGCTCACACCTGCTCTTCCTTCTACGCTTGGAGCACGGCAGGTACACGAGGCCGCGCTCGGATTTCTCCGAGGAGGCCGACGCGCTCCCCTCTGACTTAATTGCGCACTTCTCGGAACTGACTGCCTGTGATTGATTTCTATCTGCTGTACGGTGCTGCCGCGGTGCTGCTGTTATTTCTCCCCTCATGCACAAGAGTTCATTTTGGTTATTGCCGAGTTCGAATCGCACGATCCGACGACTGCAGAGCCATTCATTAATAATGCGTCAAGCTTGTAAGACATAACGCTGTGTAGATGTGCTCGGTGCCAGGAAAGTGCGTCCTTTCTGTGATCTCATCCTCACGCTAATGGAGACTAACCCAATTACTTTAAGGCTTAGCATGTGTGGTCTAAATGTCGAGCTGAGCAGCTTTTAAAGATCAGAGGCTTAGGCCGGCTTAGTCCGAGTTAGACTGTCAGATCTTCTTCAGGGTTGGACTTGTGAGAACTTCTGGCAGTTTGAATATTCAAGCCACGACTCAATGCACTGAACACATGCAGGTGCTGGACTGTAAACTGTGGACGCTTCCACGGGGACCTGCTTCCCGACCCGTCCACCAAGTTATAAAGTTATTAGATTTGCTTGTTGTAATAGGGACATGCAGTCGTAGTGTAACTGACCTGCAGCTGCTTTGCATCCACTTTCCTGGTGATTTTAAAGCAGCACTCCATCCTGAAGCTCAGTCAGTCGTTTTGTATTTGATTGATTGTATTGATTCCATTTCCGGTTCCGGTTCTGCTCATCGGTTGCGGTTCTTATAGGTTCCCCATTTGGGTTCCATATCATCATTTTATGACTTCTTTATGAGATTAAGTTT
Source organism: Parauchenoglanis punctatus (assembly GCA_030068025.1). Classification (NCBI taxonomy): domain Eukaryota; kingdom Metazoa; phylum Chordata; class Actinopteri; order Siluriformes; family Auchenoglanididae; genus Parauchenoglanis; species Parauchenoglanis punctatus. The sequence goes on along the minus strand of JAQQZU010060166.1, from coordinate 10,285 downwards.
TATTTCTTATTCATTTGCATAAATAGTTAAGGCCTGAATTATTTATCGAACTTCACTAAAGCGCATAGATAATAAGAAATCACCTGAGAAGTTCATGATTTAGAAATCAAAAGGCTTTCCCTCACTCTCTGTCCCCCTCGCTCGCACACGCACACACACACACATGTACATGCACACACCACGAGCAAGGAGAAAGCTAATAAACGTGTCATGGGTTTACTTTTTTATGCTGCAGCGCATGTTCTTTATCTCGATCTGATCAGTTCAGTGAGTGATTAAGCTGATGCTAGCTTGCCAGGAACCGCTACAGAGGTCGCTAGTTAGCGATAAACAGGAAGATGCTAATATTGCAGAACGATACTAAGAAATACTTCAGAAACGTCAGTGACAACACACCCCGTTTTATTTTTCAGAATAAATATATGGTGTCCATTTATCCACAAACGCGGTGTTATTTCACGAAGGAGTGTTTCACTCTATTTAAGATCTCTGTTTAAAAATCGGCAGTGACCGTGAAATACAAGCAGTCTGTCGGCGGCCGCTCTGGGGTACTGACAGGGTTAAGAACAGATCCGATTGTTGCCGGCTTCTTTATTTAAGTGAAACTACACTTTCGGTCACCGTCTGTCTTTCACGCTGTTGTCACGCGTGCTAGCTTGTGTCTAAGCAAATGTGTGTTGTGCGTTAATGCAGGACGTATTCGCCTGGCAGACTGCCACGCACGTCCATGCAAACATGTAGTGTTTACGAACCGGTAAGCAGAACCGAAATTGGTTACCGGGTATTTTTTTTAAAAGTTCTAATATGGAACCTACTTTCAATTCCGAACCCTGTTTGTATTGAAATCTTTGTGATACGCTCAGAGATTTTGGTGCTAATTTGTGAGCTGGTGCTGTATTTTAGTTATTCTTTGAATAAGTTGACGTCACAACATTTTCAAGCCATATTACTGAGAAATGGGCAGCACGGTGGTGCGGTGGTTAGCACTGTCGCCTCACAACACGAAGGTCCTGGGTTCGATCTCCGGGTCACCCAGGGTGCCTTTCTGTGTGGAGTTTGCATGTTCTCCCCATGCATGCGTGTGTTTCCTCCGGGTGCTCCGGTTTCCTCCCACAGTCCAAAGACATGCAAATTAGGTCAACTGGCTACTCTAAATTGCCCATAGGTGTGAATGCGAGCGTGTGTGGCTGTTTGACTATGTTGGCCCTGTGGTGGACTGGCGACCTGCCCAGGGTGTACCCCGCCTCTCGCCCAAAGATGCTGGGATTGGAATATAAAGTGCCACTTCTGGGCTGCTTTGAATTATTTATTGTCCACCTGAACCCCTTGAGTTTGATTGTGATGAATTTGGACAACTAGATTTTAAATTTCCACTCCCAACTGATGCGTCCTGCCACCCAGGTACTCCATTACGTCCTGCAGATGAGCTGCAGTGCTTTATCCAAAGCCTCACCGTGATAAATATGGAGGGATAAATTGAGAAGTACAGATGACCGTCCGCATGAGAGCATGGTGAGGTATCGTGCCACACCTAATACCCACGCTTGTGCTTAGCCTTGAGGTTTGAATAAACTAACATGCCTAGGAAAACCACACCGAGCCAGGTCTTTTGCTTCAACCCAGTGTCGTTTCAACACTTGCATCCTGTGTGAGGAACGTAGCCTAGCAACTACCAGCTTCAAAGCCTGCTTTCTGACACTCGAGAGATCCTAACATCGCCGTGTCTGCTTGCAGAGATTTCCGTTCCTTATGAGGCAAGCCGTGAATCCGAAAACTGGAACACCAGACTGCATTCGCTGGCACTGGAAAGAGAAAGTGGGTTATGCTCAAGCTTCATCCATTCTCATCCATCCATGCCCTTCTGGGCAAATTTGATGGTGTGTCTGTGTAGAGAACGAGGTCTCAGACTGTGATCCCCTTTTGTGGAAGAACAAAGGACTGTAAACGAGAGCTTAAGACAAAGAGACACTCGCTGTCAGATTCAAAGCCGTTTAATGAGAACCAAGGATAAAACCATCAGACGGCTGTGTCTTTGAATGAAATAGCCATATGATGAAAGACAGGCGCTATGTGCGAAGTGTATAATTATGTATTATAATAACGGTTTTAAGTGAGTGCATGCTTTGACGGTGACCATTGCTCATTACCCAATTGTAGCCCTTCTATCCCTCTTTTAAGGCCACGTTTCACTTTTCATGAGGCCTGTGAGCTTTATAGATGCGTTAGAGAGCCGAGATGCTGTCAGAAGCCGTACTGAGGTCAGTCGAGAGTACGTTTATAGCAGCGTCCTGCCACAAGAGCTACCTACATAGACAAATCATGATCATCGGGCCGAGTGAAAGCGCTACTGCGTCTGCGCAGCCTCATGACTGGTTGACAAACTCGGCTAAAATGATAGCTAGCGTAACATAACAACGTAAAAAAAGTATTTTCAAGCTAGTAAAGTGCGTTAAAGGGAGAGTCGGCGATTCTGGAGGAAGATCGTTGATATTTGAACTCGACAACCAGACAAATACACCCCTCCTTCCAGGGCTCCTTCAGAAATCCCCACCCCCACGACTTCCCCCGACCCGTGCACGAGCACACGCCCCCGTTACTGATTGAAAAAACAAGAAACAGCAGGTTTGTTCCCAGCGCATACACAGAACGGACAGCTAGCAGACCGTGAGAAATATTCGCTGAATTTGACAAAAAGTGTATTGGATTACAGTCGATGAAACAAATGAGGTGGCCGAGTGTTGTTCTAGCAGGCGAGTTACACTACATGGCCAAAAGTATGTTTAGTTTTGGACATCCAGTTCCAGTACCATGAGCACTGATATTGAGTTGTTCCCCCTTTGCTCCTATAACAAGCCTGTACTCAAACAACGCCTTTACACTAGATTTTGGAGCACGGCTTTGGGGATTTGTGCGCATTCAGGCACAAAAGCACAAAATGTAGGGCGCTGATGACTCTCATGGCACTTTTTCCACTTCAGCCTTGGCACAGCATGTCTTCATGGAGCTTGCTTTGTGCGCGGGGGCATTGTCACGCAGGCACCTGACTGTAGTGAAGGGAAATTGTAATACTACAACATAGGAAAACCATTTTAGACAATCATGTGCTTCCAATTTTGTGGCGACATTTTGGGGTTCTACATCTTGGTGTGATGGAAAACAAGCTCACGGAATTTACTTAATGCAAGCGTGTACATCTGGTTCCGTGGGAATAAATTGAGTCACGCGAACGCGGCTTGTCTTCATACATCCAACATATGATCATCTGGAACAAAATGTCGGCTACGTTACCTGCTGTGCTGTCATACCACACAAGGTTTAATCAGGTTATGAGATTTTATCACATTAATACTACTTGATTTGATCACACTCGCTCAACCTCGTTCAAACTAGTAGATTAGATATTTGGATAGTTAAATTAGATTGAGTGCAATAATGAAGGAGAAATGAAATATTGTTTTGTTAACTATACGTAATATTTTCTCTTAATGACCACATATTTCCATTTACCAGTGTACTTTTGGATATATGATGTACCTGACAATGAAGTGCTGCACTTTATTTCGCTGGGTTGTGAAACACGTACCATCGCGAGTCGAAAAGCTGATGCGTGTAGTGAGGCAGGTGGCGGGATTCAGAACCAGCGGTGCATGCTGTAGTTACGGCACTGAGGTGCGTCGAAGCACATTTTGTTTAAATATTCATACTTAGTAAAAACAACTTGGTTTATAGAAGTACTACTTTTGCATTCGCTCACAAGACCGCAGCATTAACCCTAACCCTAAAAAAGTAGGTAATGCAAAGTATCTTCAAAACACCAAAATAACCTCCCAAGAAACCCCACCATGACCCTTAGACGGCGCCGTAAAGGTCAGCAGTTTTTTCTTTCTCTGGTCGTTGAATGAGAGAAGGAGGGAAAAACTAGCCTTCTGGACTGCTATGAAAAAAGCCCACCATAAATAAGAGTGTTGTTCTGTGAGCATGGGCTACTGATTTATCCATGAGGGGCTTGTTCTACTTGCTAACAAAGACTTGCTTGTTTACACACACCTTATGGAAGCATTGTTTCATATAACAACATGATTAGTATTTGTTTTTTTGGACCACTATACGGTGAGTGATCTTTTTCCCCCCGTTTCAACGTTTTCATGTAAATAAATACAAACTGCGAATGAGAGAAACTTTCACTCCCGCTGCTTGAATCTAAGCTTCTGTCAGATTTACGTTCAGGAAAACGAGCGCATCGGCGTGTCATGCAGTTCGTTTCTACTTCCACTCCATAGCGAAGCCTTGATCGCTGGTTTATTTATAGCCGTGCACAGAGGCTGCGCTCACTGTAACAGGCCCACACATGACGCTGCATGTGACGAGAAGCTTCTTCATGCTTTGTAGAACTGAATATTTGAACATCTCTTTATCCACACAAGGACGTTTTTAACCTGCCTGATATTGAGCTAATAGGATGGACAAAACAACTCCCATCAGTCCAAAAGCAGTGAGCTCAAACTCTGCACCAGCACTTCATCTCCCTCCTCCTCCTCCTCCTCCTCAGTGAGCCCTGATGTCTGATGTTTGGATAAGGGATACAGCGTAATGTTCACCTGGAGCAGACCAGCAGCTCCCATCCTTGCTCCTCACACACGTTCCTCTTTCTCTCTCAGAAGACGAGGAAACGATTCGGCGCTTACTTATCGCAAAGCGCTGATACCGGAGACTCCTTCCAAATAAATCTCCTCAAATAAAACGTCACCGTAACGATCGCACCCATTTTAATTTGTGTATGAGGACCACCTGCTATACACGCCTCCGTGTAAGTTAGTATCGAAACTAAATAAGGAGTTAATGTAAAGCTGGGATTTGCCCCGTAGCTGCTTGCTGTGGTAGAAAATCAATCGCCACCTTTTGGCCAAGCAGATTAGAGACTTCAGCAGCAATGTGGTGTAATAACGAGGCCCGAACTTTAAATATCCATCTCTAATTATCTTCTATTGTGATAATGGCGTAGAAGTCGAATTATATAGAGTGGTACTGAGCGTCAGCTGGAGCAGTTACTAATGGAGGCGTAAGCAGAATGCTCTGTAACTGCTCCCTGCTGTTGGAAGCTGTGTGCCGGTTATCAGAGGAGGTCGGATTCCTCCTCTTAACAAAGCAGTTCGTAACGTTCCGATTATCACGGCTAGCGATATAATATCACCGTGTTCTTCCTTTGGCAATACTTTTTGTGCTTGGCTTTTAGCAGACCTGCCATATTGTGACCGAGATGTCTCTTTACCACGCATCCAGTTACTCTGACTTGCCGCGTCTGGCAGCCGGCGCGCATATTGTTCACGTCCCGTATTTTAGTTTTATTTACACTATTTCTTGTAGCTAAAACGGCCATTATTCATTTAAAAAAAAAAAACAACCAAAAACTCATTAATGCTGTTATCAGACTATACAGCTTGAGCCTGATTTTGACACGATGCTGTTGTCAACTGTGACGTAATCGAAGAACAGCAACGAGGCGACACTCTGGTGAAAAGGCTAGCATGTCAGGATTTTGTTCTTCCTAGTTTGACAACTCCTACTGCGTACTCCCTGATGGTCCGTCTGTAAGCATGATTGACAGTCTCTTGACCCCGCTCACTGAAGATCAAAGTTGTAGTGATGCCAGTCTCCCGACCAAGACACGGCAAGAATCCATGGCACCATGATTAACTAATTTGACATGGTGACCACCGTGAAAGAAAGATTTTATGTAGTCTGATCCTGACATAAAGCCCTAGGATGAAACAGGTTGTATTTGTTTTGCAACATTCTTTGTAATCTAGTAATCGTCCTGAACACGATTGTCTCCGTCACTGCTCTGAACACGTCTGCTCCCGCCTGCTGTTCGCTAAACCAGGGTATTGCTACCAAAACCAGAGGTTTTCTCCTCTCATTAGCATCATTAGCTGTTAACATGTCGACATATTCTCAACGAAGATCTCTTCCACGATCAAGAGAGCGAAACGCGTCTCGTCTCTCTCTCCTCGATCAATCGCAGGCGTCTGTGAGCTGGTGTATGCGGAAGGGGGCGGATAGCGCTTTCTGTCCCGTGCGTTAAGTTGTTTGGGAATAAACCAAGACTAAATCAGGGAGGATTTTTCTGTACAATTTTGCAATTACAATTCGCAAGATTTATAATTTACAAGGTGCAGAATTTCTTCAAATCTCATTCTGCCGCAGTTCTTCTCTTATCGCCACTTCTGCACACATGTTTCTCTTCGGGCTGGACGGATTAAGAAACCTAAGAAGCAAGCCTGCTATTCAAAGAACCGTTTCCTCAGTTTCAGCATAACAAACATTTTGTGCTTCTTCTCTAGGGATTAGACCTTGAGCAGAGTTACTTCTTCAGCACAGTATTAACGAATACGATGCATAAAGCACACCATGCGCATTTTCTCGACCTACCGTGATTCAGTCGAACCACAACAGTACGTCACGGAGTGTGCGTAAAACATGACGCAATAATGAAAAAGTCCATCCCGCCCTGTTGTATTCTTCCCTTCGCAGCTTCACACATAGTAAGTGGTTTGTAGTAGTAAAACAATCCTAAACTCTAATTCTAGAAGCACTGTTAAAACGTTTCCGCCGTGGTGTGATGGATATAGAATTAGGTAAATAGCACACGGTCCTGTGCATCAGGAAAAAACATTTGCACACACTTCCTGCTTTTGCTTCCTGACAGAACATTTAGTCTGGCGTTAGGATGCTGGCAGGATGTACATTTTTTTTTTCCATGGTTGTGATGTCACAACACGAAGGAATTCACACCTGGTCGAGCTTGAATTGTATGTTTGAAGCATGGCCTGTGTCTCAGTTTGCTTTCTTCCGCACTCACGCTTGCTATTCAGAGCATGAACGCGTTCACAGTGACGATAATGGCAACATGCGGTGCACGGTGAGTACCTAGATGGCGTACTCATAACGGATAAAAAAATCGAGCGTGTAACTCTGGACACCTCTCCTCCTCGATGGTCACCATCTGGGCTACGTAGCGGAAGGGGAGGGACCACCAACCTGTCTTCAAACTTGTGAAAACGCCGGCCGAGGAAGCCGCAGTGGTTGGAACTGTTGTGAACACGACACCATACTAATGTAAGCTAGAAGTTATAAACATGTACACACTGATGTCAGATCTGTTTATGGGGAGTCTGTAATGATTTGGCGGGTAATGTGACAACCAAGTGTCGCGATCGTTACTTGCGGTAAGTGCCGTGTTTTTGAGACGACGCTACCATTTAGCACAGTGTACTACATGGAAGTGTACTAACGGAAGCTTCTGGATTAAGACGCTGTAATGGTTTATGTAGTACTGAAAAAATGAAGAAAATCCTTTTTCCATGACTGGGATGTTTAATATCGCCCCACCACTTTGTACCCTTTATAATAAAATAGCATCCATTTTAGATCATTTATGTGATCACGTCACAGTAGGGACTCTAGTTAAACCATCCAGGACGTGTTTTTCTTTCCTCCATTATCTTTGTGGAGCTTAGAGTTAAGCTCCCAGATCATTCCTGGCACTCTGACGACTTACCTCTGGCGTAAAGGAACAATCCACCCTGATCAACTTGTGTATTATTTAGACTGATATTTTTTATATGTGCGAAGATATACGTTGGAAGTTCCAAGTGGGTTTAAACTATTTAGTCAAGGTTCGCCTATTTCACATTGGTTAATGGGTTTCCTAAATTACCCACAATGCCGGCACCTGTGGGAATTGTGCTGCGTTCATCTTCCTACCGAGTAGGAGCTCAGAATTGCGTCATTCCCCGTGACGAGTGGGAGAAGTGAACTGTGTCATTTAGTAAGCGGATACGTCCGTGTGCTGTTTGAGCTTAAGCTACAATCTAACTTACTTGGAGGTGAAAAGTGCTGCTTTGTTTACTGCTAATGCTGCAAGCAGCCCAGTTGATTCGAGGTCACTTGAACACGGTGGAACTTGGAGCTGAGAAGGCCATTCCAAATTTCGGAAGTAGGAATTCCGAGTTGAAGAGTTTCTCTTTTTTGCTTTTTCTGGTCGGAGGTCAGGAATTCCGAGTCGCAAGCTTTAGTAGAAAGCAGCGTTGGGCCTTTATCTCTACCTAAAGTGCAGCAGTGCTTTAGTTAGGGCTGCAAAACTAATTGACCAAAATTTCGAAGATTCACTAATAATATAGTTGGCAACGAAATTCATTAGCGATGAGTCGGACCGTTGTGGCATTTGATGGAATTGTGATTTCAAATGGCGTGTCCTAGCCATGTTCCAGAGAAATCTTCTGAAGTATAGAAAAGGTTTACGTTACACTACGCTGTTGGCCTCATGAGCAAATAACTAATACTTCGATTAGTAATGAATCGTTTGTGGAAGCGCAGTGCCCTGGTTGAACCGTGCTTATTAACCACTTTGTATCGACGTGTTCTCTTAGCCACATCTCTAGCTGAATTGCAAGTTTACGGTCATGTTTATCGGCGAGGCTTGCAGTTTAAGCTTACAGTTTAAAATTGGTGATGAACCATTCAATCGTGCAGAACCAAGCGCAGAAGCATTTCCACCATTTAAGCTTTAAGGAGAGTAGGGAAAGGTGTAATAATTCTGCCATCTGTGCAATCAGGAACTGCCGGTCTTGTGCGATATTTCGACTCCGCGCGTGACGTAGTGGACATACCAGCGCGTACTCCGGTGAGACTTTGACGTCAGAGTGACAGACGACTGCTGACTTCTGTGAAGCACAGCATCGACTCAAGACTTTGACTTAAGTAAGTCTATGTGACGTGGAGTCAGTGGAGACTCGCTGTAGCTTGGAGTTCTCCCGAGGCTAAGGCATGAAGCAGGAGCAGTCGCTACAGGTTCAGCCGGTTCCTCCTGAGGATTCTGCGCTCTCGCACACCGTCTAGCACCTCGTTTAAACAGTCTCTCTTCAAAAACATGCCTGGACTGTTGTTTTAGTGCGTCATTAATGGGAGACGTAGATCCTTTCTGCGCTACAGAAAAGCCTGAAGCAAGCAGGCAAGGCTCGAGCAGCTCGTTTGTATGCCACATGGTGACTTCAAAGGAGTTGTGGGAGTTATGTAAGGGATTTACTGAGTTTTGGCGTGGCTTCCTGCTGGAACCATGGCTACTCTTGCAAATGTGTTGCTGTCAGATGGTCGCAGTGTGTGGCCAAGTGGAGAGCTGATGAGTCAAGAATATTTACATCACCGGGCTACTAGCGTTGCTCACCAGCCGTGACTGCTGACCGCTTGAAAGGTTGAGCACGAAAACACGCGTCTCCTGTGACCTCTGGATCAAGATAATGCGCAGGAACCCAAGCATCCTGAAGGCATTACTGCTGCCGGAGAGCATGGAGAGGAACTTCCTGATCAATCTTACCTGCCTGTGCAGTCAAAAGTTGAAATGGATTCATTTGCAGTAATCAAGTTACATGAATTAAGATTAGAACAGTCTAGCTCGAACATAGCACGTGAAGAATTATTGGCGCCCTTCATTTAAAAGGAGTAGAAGTTAAGCGTTAACTAACGTTTGCAGTCCGTGATATTTTGAGCTCAAACATACAGGCACATCATTTGTTCTTGGTTAAACATCGTCACACACTGTGTGCATGGGAATGAATACGCAAGAGGCAGGCTCTGGATAACACAAAAGGGCTTTTATTGTTGCTTTACTTCTTGACCGTGCTTTTTCAGCGCTTTCTGGTTTATAGGCTCACCTCAAGACACACCAAGATAAACACACCGAAAAGTACAAGAGCTCAGCTCGCTCACGTGGCTCACGTGGCTCTACTGTATCTCCTCACCGCCACTCACTCAGTCAGTCCTCCGCAGGTGCACATGCTCGTCCTTACCGCTCACCTTCCCGACTCTTCCGTCCATTCACAAACGAGCCGCTGCCATAACAAACACGTTTAAACAAAAAATATTTACGTGGTGCAGTGTTTATTCCTCAGTCACTGAGCAGGGAGGCGTTATGTTTATGGGTCCAAGAGTCTGATTGAACGATATCTCAGGAACAAGTCGTTAAAATGTTTGTAGACGTCGCATGGAAGTGATTCGATTTTGGAGTTGATGCAAAAATGGCTAAATGTTCTTCTGTAGCTTCCTTCCAGTTTGAAATATGTTTTAAGGATACAGTTGTGCTTGAAAGTTTGTGAACCCTTTAAAATTTTCTATATCTCTGCATAAATATGAGCTAAAACATCATCGGAATTTCCTAAAAGTAGATAAAGAGAACCCAGTCAAACAAATGAGACGAAAATATTATACTTGGTCATTTATTTATTGAGGA
>JAQQZU010060156.1:0-18945 GCA_030068025.1 Parauchenoglanis punctatus | reverse complement strand
AGAGAGAGAGAGAGAGAGAGAGAGAGAGAGAGAGAGAGAGAGAGAGAGAGAGAGAGAGAGAGAGAGAGAGAGAGGGGTGAAGACAAAATCTAATGTCACAGAAATACGATTGGCTAGTCTCTATAATGTTAATGTTGGCTGAATAAATAAAATCAGTTATATACTATTACATGAGGAAAAGCTCAAATATCTTGGACAAGCACCATGTTACATTATTTGCCATTTTACATTTTTAAAATAAATGTAAGCATAATAGTGAGCTGATTGTTAAATAAAGAGCATTTGAAAAACGTTCCTGCTGTTATCATTTTTCACAGTCCATGGTACAATTCCATTGTAGAAATGCAGCCTATTTGTAACTATAATCTTTACTTTTTTGGTTTACATTTTTCAAGTATTTTAAAATAGTAATATAGAAATTATTGCAGGTGGCAGAGTGGTGCAGTGGCTCTGACAGTTACTCAACCTCAGCTATATCACTCAAGTTTGTAATTAGTCTCCACAAGAGAGTTCTCATGGGAGCTGTAGTTCTATAATTATAGAACTCATTATCTGTTCATTCTAAATAATTTATTCACATTTGGTTACCTCCCTAGCGTGAACTGGCATCCCACCCAGAGTATAACTGCTAACAATAATTTAAACACGACTGAGCCATGCCCCTTGTTTGATTTACAGCTGAGATGCAATATATATATATATATATACATATATATGTGTGGGACACCTTTTCTTACCATCATCCCAGTGTCATATAATCTTTATACCTTTATTTAAAATTAATACTCTATTCAAAGGTAAATATAAAAGCAAGAGAGATGCTTGGAATATCATGTCAGTAGTTTTGTTTTGCTTGTAATATGCATGAACATTTAGAAATAAAGATTTTTTTACAAGCTAGGTGGATATAAAATGAATTCATCATGGATCATGAACTTCCTTTTAAATTTTAAAAAGATCATTCACCTATAAACCCTCTTGAAATGATTAAATTGGCTGTTCCAGTTTACCTACCCTATTTCATTTTATCAATTTGTTATTGCTAAAAGAAGAAGAAAAATTACACTTACTTATATGTAACATGTACATACGCTCTGTGACATTTTCACTTTTTCATAACCTTAACGTGATTTGCTTCATATGGCTACAGTATGTAATTTCACTGCCTTTTGGATTCTTTTGACCCTAGTTTTGAAATGACAGATATGCCACCACATCACATACCAAAGTGACATCACATACCAAAAACTTGATTAATTTCACCCTTTATTCCCAAGGATGAACTAAGTAAGGAATTTAGGTCTGTGAAATAGGCTAAATATACGTTATAATACAGAAATTCAAGCTTAAGTGTCCCATTTTACCAATATTCACCAATAGGTTAATTAACCTTATTTCATAATAACTACAGCCTGTCTATTTAAAAAATATATTTGTTGTTTGCAGGTTAAAAACACTTCACATTACCTTTCTGACATGCAATACATTAACATAATCTATTGTACGTAAATAATATTCATACTCCAACCCACAAGCAAAAACAAACCAACCAACCAACCAACCAACAAAAATAAGTTGCATTTACTTGGATCTGGCAACCCTATATTACCACTTTTTATTGTACTGTTTTTCCCCAATTTAAGACTGCCTGTTATTGCCTGTTTCACTTCAGCCTGTTAGGTTTGATGTCGATGAAACATCTTACTAGCCTAGCAATTTGGTACACAGTGGGTCTAAGCCAATCCCTTATTTTGCTAACATTCATCTTACATTTTACATAGAAACTGAGATTTACTTGAAAACAATAATAAGGAAATGAACAGAAATTAAAGAAGAAAGCAGCAGGACATCTTTGGACTGTGGTTATCTTTTGGCTTTGATTAAGGTAAGAAGCAGAGTCACGTTTATGTTCGTGTTTATGTTCATGTTAATCACACAGGATTTTATGATAGGTCTATAAGGCTGCCTACAGTGTCTTACATTTCTATGGAATCACAGCTTTGTCCCCTTTCTTGTGATAACTTCTAACCTTTATTGTTTTTTAACATTATAATGACAATGATATTTCATCAAGATTATCTCAGGATATTTATCCAGACATCACTGTTAAAATTTTTTGCTTTGGAACATAAGTATCTCGACATCATAGGAAAACTATAATATTAACAATAATATTAATATATTCATCAAGGAAAAACAAGCAAATACATTTTTTGGACTTATATGAATATAATCTATTCATAAAGATAAGAGGGTAGGCTACATGTTTAGAATATTATGTCAGCTATCAGCTAGTGCACTTATATCTTGTGCATGGATTGAATAGTCTGTGATTGTAGGGACTACCTATATGAAGTAAAGGACACAGGAAGTGTGGATTCTGACTTGCAGCATGCCTTTTACTGAATCTCTAACTGCTTAAACATATATAATATATACATAAACAAATAAAGAAAAAAATATACATTTGAAGTAGTTTTTGAGATTGATTCTAAGAGATTGATTTCTCTTATACCACAACAAATTGTCGACAATAACAATAACAATATAGTTTTAACTTATAAATTAACAACACATGCAGTGCTTTTTAACTAGTTATATTTAGCCTATAGACTATGTTACAGAACGTCGGGCCCACATCCAAGCATGTAAGGACATCTATACGTATACACCCTAACCCTAACCCTAACCTAGCCCTCATATATGGTAAGTGCGTGACATCACTTTCTGTCCACATCCAATCCTGCAGGCTGCAGCCAAACACGCTTGAAGTGACGCTCGAGTCTCCTAGAGAAGTGGAGTTTTTCCTTTCCTCTTTCTTATGAACTTATATATATATAAATATGTGAAACTGTTCTGGGAATTATAGCTTATGTAAAATCAGGAACTGACCCCTGTATCAGAAACTTTTTGGCTTTTATCTTTCAAAGCACTGACACAGAATATTCATGAAAATAAATGTGTATGTGTACACTACACAACATCACCACACCAATAATTACACACATTTCTATCACTGTGACATCATAGCTACCAACATTCCCAATGTAATGCACCTTCCCATAACCCTGTGTGAAGCCAGTTATATTTTTCTTTTTCAGTTAGGTCCATAAGTGTTTATTTTTAAGCATTTATGCAATGTTTGAAATTTTGCCTCTGTACACCACCACAATGGATTTGAAATGAAGCCATCAAGATGTAAGTGTAGAAGTGTAGAATTTCAACTTTTAACAAATGTTAAATAGTTTCACAAAAATATTGCCTTATCCATTCAGGAATTACGGGAACTTTTTACATAGTTTCTCCATTTTCGCAGGCTCAAAAGTAATTGGTCAAACTAGCATCTAAGCATCATTTTTTTATTCTTGGATGCAAATCCTTTGCAGTCAATGACTGGCTGAAGTCTGGAACCCATGGACATGGGGACAGTTTCTTCACTTAAGATGCTTTACCGGGCCTTTACTATAGCCGCCTTCAGTTGCTGCTGGTTTGTGGGTCTTTCTGCTTTCAGTATTGCCTTTAGTAAGTGAAAAGCCTGCTCAATTGGGTTGACTGACTTGGAGATTTAATTACATTCTATTTCTTTGCCTTAACAACCTCTTGGATTCCTTTCGCGATATGTTTTGGATCATTATCTATCTGTACTGTGAGGTGCTGTGCTATCAGTTTTGCAGAATTTGACTGAATCCGAACAGAAAGTAAAGCTCTATACACTTCAGAATTCATCCTGCTACTTCCATCAGCAGTCCCATCGTTGATAAACACCAGTGAACAAGTTCCATTAGCAGAAATTTACATTTACGTACACCCTTATCCGTGCTGGGATTTGACCTCACAACCTTCCGATCACTAGTCCAATGTCTTAACCACTGAGCTACCACTGCCATACATGCCCATGTCCACCATGTTTGACAGATGATGTGTCATGAGCCCTTCCTGCCATTCTCCATATACTTCTCTTCCCATCATTTTTTGTGCAATTAATCTTAGTTTCATCTGTCCAAAAAGTCTTGTTCCAAAATTGGGCAATCTTTCTAGCAAAGTCTAATCTGGCCTTCCTGTTCTTCAATGTTACCAGTGGTTTGCAGCTCTTGCTTGTAGACTTTGATAATGATACACCTACCTCAAGAGGTAGTTCTCAAGAGAGTTCCTGACTTGGCTAGATGTTGTGAAAGGATTTTTCTTCAGCAGAGAAAGAATTCTACAACCATCCACTTTAGTTGTCTTCCATGGTCTTTGAGGCCTTTTGGTGTTACTAAGCTCAACAGTGCATTCCTTCTTTTTAAGAATACACCAAATTGTTGATTTGGTCATTCCTAAAGTTTCTGCTATCTCTCTGATAGGTCTGCTTTGGTTTTTCAGTCTAATGATGGCCTTCTTCATTTGTATTTTCATTTGAACACCTCCTTGGACTGCATATTGAAAGTTGCCATGAATAGCTGTCAAATGCTAATTCAACAATTGGAATCAACTCCATACCTTTATCTTCTTAATTTGTCATGAAATAATGAGGAAACAGACCATAACTGGACATTAAACTGCTTGTCAGTTAAGCGTACAATTACTTTTGAGACTCTGAATATGGAGGACTCTGTGGAAAATGTCTATCTGTAATTTTTGAAAGCTTAACACAACACCTTTTTTAAACCTCTTAAATTAAAGCTGAAAGTCTATACTTCTGTTACATCTTAATTACTTAATTTTAAATCCATTGTGATGGTATACAGAAAGAAAATTACAAAAATTGCATAGATGTTTGAATACTTATGGATCTAATTGTATTTCAGCTCAGTAATGGATGAAAATGTTATTGTTATGTGTTCTCCTTTGAGTCAATATCATTACCTGCTGCTGGCTGCTTTGTCAATGAGAGAAAAAGTAGGTCAATGACAATATGGTCAAAGGCCAAAGACAACATGGCAGCAGCTCAATGCATGCTCAATGCAGCTCAATAAATAAATAAATAATGCAGATACAGATCAAGAGCTTCAATTAGTGTTCACATCAAACATCACAATAAAGAAAAAGTGTGATCTCTGAATTTCACCGTGGCATGGTTGTTGGTGCCAGATGGGCTGGTTGAGTATTTCAGAAACTTCTGATCTCCTCTAAATTTCACACACAACAGCCTCTAAAGTTTACACGCAAAATTGTGAAAAACAAAAAGTATTGAGTGAGTGACAGTTCTGTGGGTGGAAACACCTTGTTGATAAGAGAGGGTCAGAGCAAAATGGCCAGGTTTGAGCCATCAGAGGAAACCTCTTGTATTAAAAAACTAAACAATGGCATACAGCAGTATACTTATACATAGTATCAGCTTATGGTAGCATTTTGTAGTGTTTGTGTCATTTTAAAAGTGATACCTCAGTACTCTTCTAGAGACATGCTACATGTATTTACACTTCGAATGCCTAGTTAACCACAGCAGTGATTTGATAGTAGGGGAGAGTAGAGTACTCAGTTCTTACTTCTCAGGTAAGATATATAAAAATATAAGATATATATTTGTCATGCAGCTTGTCCTGATGAGAAACAGTGAGGACTGGAGACCTTTCTGCTTCTGGAGTTTCAGATAAAATTTAGTGAACTTGTGAGCTGACTTCTTGGTTTGGCAGATTTTCTCCCTTTAGTTAATCAGTGAAAATATGGGAAGTCGAACAAGTGAGTATGATATTTTTTTCCTCCTCTGTGTAAAATCAGCAAATCTTCTGAGTTTAAATGAAAGAAAATATAATGTAATGGATTTTTTTAATAATCTAAAGGCAAGCCAGCTGATCAGCAACCTTTATTGGATGAAACAGAAGAAGGTAAATTTAAAAATCTTTTTAAAAAAGTGTACTTTCATATAACCCTATCTTCAACTCATAATGTAGTGTCATAATTTTTCATCCTTTTGCCATAATTTTCTAGCTTCCATCAGTTAATTTGTAATGAAATGTAATGTAAATCTCTATTTACTTCATAAACAGAACCACTCATTGAGAAGATCTCAGTTGTACTTATGGGACATCATGGAGTTGGGAAGAATACAGTTGGAAATGTTATTCTTAAGAAGAAAGCCTTCACATTTCTGGATAGCTCTAAAAACTATTACTTGAAGGATGAAAACACAACATTTGACAGACATGTTACTGTGACTCGTGTCCCAGGCTGGTCTGCAGATTTAAACTCTGAAAAGAACAGGCAACTTTGGCAAGTGATTAAAGACAGTGTGCGGTCAGTTGATGATGGACCCCATGTTATTATACTGGTTGTTGATATGAATACTGAACCTGCAGAGACAACAAAAGAGAAACTAAAACAACTCTTGGGTGATGGTGTTTTCCAGCATGTTTTAATCATTTCAGTGGATGCAAGAAAAATCTTGGTTAATCATAGTGCTAGAAAACAAACCATCATTAACCGATGTAAATATCACTTCTGGTCATGTACATGTGGAAAGCAAAATAGAAAGTTAATCGAAACAATTGAGGATTTTATTGTCTATAAGCATGACATTCGTTTCTACTCTATGGGGAAGACGCCACCAAACCCTGAACTGCAGCATCAGGACCTGGTTAACCTTGTAGATAGACTAATATGCAAAATTTCAGCTCTCTCTGACTCCCTGGAATCAAAAAATGCAGAAATAAGGGAACTACAACGTCTGCTGAAAGAAAAACAGGATATGCTGAGAGCCAATGAGGAGGAGATAGAAAGGATGAAGTCAAATCAAAATCCTGAAGGGTTCTCTGACTCACACGAAAAGATTGAACAGCTTAAGCGTGAACTTAAGCAAGAAAAACAAGCTAAACAAAAGATGAAAGAAGAGTTGCAAAGACAGAAGAGTGAAATGAAAAAAGACCTTGAAGAGAAAAAAAAAGAGATCCTAAAACTAACAATAGAAAATCGAGCACTGAAATCTCAATATGGAAAGAAAAAAAAGGCAAAACCATCGATTGAATTAATATCACTGACTTCAGCAGGTATGATGCCCAATAATACTTATATTATTATATTTATATGAGATTAAAGAATATGAATTATTTTAAGTTAAAGAGTTTAATAAAGACAAAAGACTTTCAGAATAATAAGTTTCTAGGTCTATCCTTCATTCCTACCCACCTACCTACTGCTTCTATAAAAAGTCTATATAAGAATTTGTATAAATGGGATTTTAATGTAAAATTGCAAAGTATACAAATATAGTGAAAAAAGAGAAAAAATAATACTCACCCCCCCTTTGTTGAAGTACTTTTAATTTTATTACAACACTCAGTTTTTTTTTTTTTTAGAAAAAGTCTATCAGCATGGAGCACCTGAATGTTTTGAACTAAAATTAACTGGTTTTTGTAGCTATTCATGATTCGCTCCACCTTTATAAAACAACCAGTTCTGGCTCAAGAAAAGCAGTTGGATGAAACCAAGAAGGTGGCAAGAAAATTCTACAGAAACAGCTGGTCTTTATTTGGGGTTAACCAGAATAATTTAATTGATGGCAGCTGTATGATAATTACTGTTGAACAAGTGATTGAATGTGATTCATTCTGAACACAGCTGCATCCCCAATTATTAAAGGGTGTGCATAATTATGCAACCAGGTTATTGTAATGTTTTATTTTCCTGTTTCCCTAAAATGTTTCTGATTTATCTGTCATTTTAATAGGGCTGTGTAGATTTTTTATACAATGGATAAAGTTGTTTTTCTTCTATTTTTGTGAAGAAACAACATTAGGTGATGAAGGAGTTCAAGCCAGTGAAGTCCACAGAGGTACGGAATTTGCTATTTTTCCTATGGGACTTTATTTTACAGTGGGCCTCAGGTTGGCAATGCAATACGGTTCATGTAACCATTAAAACTTAGAACTACATGTTGCAGTTTAGTCTGCAGGCAGCTACACTCTGACACACACACACACCCACACCCACACACCCACACACACACACATGCGCACACGCATGAGCACAGACACACACACATACACACACACACATACAAGCACGCACGCACTGGTAGCGTCTGGATTGCGCTCCTTTCTCCCCAAACAGGAGACAATGAGGCATTGAGAGTGGCCCTTTAGAGATCTCTAATTGGTCAATTGTTTCCAGTCTGGTTACATGACAAATGTACAGTTTTTACACTTAGACCACAGAGCCCTCTTAGTCTTTAATCAATATGGACAGTGAAAAAGAAAAGGGGAATGGAAAAGGCCATGCACTTAAGGAAAAGGTTAAAGACGAAAAATGTTTTAGAGACAGATGCAAGTAAATGTGCCAAACTTACAGACTGGTTTGTGACAGCAACAAGGCCAGATGACAGCGATGCAGCTGCTGAGACAGGTATCTATGGCACACAAAGTGTAACACTCCATAATACACAATACTCTAGTGGCAACTGCTGTGTGATCATCCCAGTGTAAATAATATAAAAACAAATTACCTACAGAGGAAAAGGTCATAGTATATATTCTACTGCTTTAAATCTATTACTGCTTTAGGGTGAAGGGGTGAAGTTGGTGATCTCTAACGTGATCAGTGAGGCTGAGGTTAGGATTCTCTGCAGGACACTCGAGTTTTTCCACACCAACCTCAAAAACTATGTCTTCATTGAGCTCGCTTTGTGAACAGGTGCACTGTGATGCTGGAACTGGTTTGAGACCTTTATTTACAGTGAAGGGAAATTTTAAACCACAGCATCAAAAAGCATTCTAGACAATTGTGTGCTTTCATTTTTGTGCTTTCAGTTTGGGGAAGAACCACATATGAGTGTGAGAGTCAGGTTTACACAAACTTTTAGCTATATCGTGAAAGTGCTAAACCATTAAAAGATTTAAAATTTAGTAATAACATTTTATAGTCAGTTGAACAGATTTTCTATCAGAAATTTTTCACAAATATGCAGGAACCAGCAACACATCATTAAGCTCAGAGGATAGCAGTTTTTTCTTTTTTCCTGTGTTAGAAATGGCTTACAGTTCTCACAAGCAGTCAACTGAATGAACAGATTATTATTATATGCTCCTCTGAGGATTTTATATTTGTATTCCACTTGTGAGGCATTTAAATGCTATTCTTTATATTCTGTCAATGATATACTTGTTTACCATGAAAGAAGTATGCACTGTTAAAATGCTAAATGCTAAAACGCTTTGGAAATATGTATCATTAATGTAACACTTCAATTAAATTTTATTTGTATAGCACTTTTAATAACAGACATTGTCACTTGCAGATCAAAGGGGAGGTTTGATATTGGCCTGTAGTTGGAAACTGACTGGGGTTAAGATCAGGTATTTTAATCAGGAGTTTGATAACTGCTAATTTAAAGGATTTAGGTACATAGCCAATGCTAAGGGAAGAATTAATTATTTTTAGAATAGATTCAATTACTTCTGGCATTATCTGTTTGAGGAAACATGAAGGTAAGGGATCTATTTTGATGAGGAAATTAGTTCAGTCTCTCGAAGGTGGTGAAACATTCTAATGGCTGACCTGATATAATTATATTGTTGTCTACAGAGTTGGTTATCAAATTGTCTGGCTTTAAATTCATATTTTTGCTACATTATTAAATAAGAATCTAGGATTATTTTTTATTTTCTTTTAGTGTGGAGAAATACCATGATCAAGCAGAACTAAGAGCTTTCCTATATTTCAGGAGGGTTTCCTTCCATGCTAATTTGAACACTATCAATTTAGTTTAACGCCACTTATGTTCTAATTTCCGAGTGGTCTGTTTTAGGTTGCGTGTGTCATCATTTTACCAGAGAGCAAATTTTTCGCTTTTATTATTTTCCTTTTAAGTGGGGCTACATTATATAGCATATAGCAAAATGTTGATTCCAAGCATTCAGTTGCCTCGTCGAGTTCTGTGGAATCTGATGGTGATCCAATCAAAGTTGATATTTCAGGAAGATCACTGATAAAACTCTGTGCAGTAGCTAACATGAATATTCGTTTGTCACAATAGAGTAGCAAGGTGCATATATTATAACTAAAACCTATTTTAAAAAAGATGAGATGATCTGAGATGGTTTCAGACTGTGGAACTATGATTATATTTTCTATACTTAATCCAAAAGTTAGTAATAGATAAATTGTGTGACCACCATGATGAGTGGTTCCTATTACATTCTGATTAACATTTGAGCATTTTAGCTTTCATTACTAACACTGTGACTGCTTTTTATTCAGGGGTGCAATTTCTGAAGAAACATCGCAAAGAGCTCACTGAAAGAATTGTGGCAGTGAAGCCCATTGCTGATGAACTGCTTCAGTTTATCGGCCAGCACAAGTATGAGAAGATTCTGCAAGCATCAAATGAGTACGAGCAAAGGAGAGAGCTCTGTGACATAATGGATAAAGGTGGAAAGAAATTGCAAATGGAGTTCTACAAATGCCTGTTAAAACATGAAAAATATCTTGTTGAAGACTTAGAGGAGTCACAATAAAATACAAAATGCTCACTATGTTTATATGCACAAAATATGCTGTTTTTTTTTACCCTTATTCTGAACAAGACAATACTTTTACTAAGCTGTTTACATGGCTAATGAAAATGAATGTTCCAATATTATTGCTGTTTACATGCAGCCTTTAATTACATGCATACATCCAATGCCCTCATGATGTACCCCCTACGACTATGCCCTTTCTAACTGCAAAGTGCAGTCCTATTGCTCCCGTGGTGTGCCCTCATTGTTCTGCAACTTTTGCAAAACTATGTTCTTCAAGCTATACTTTTTACCTCAATAAACTTGAACAAAGTCCAACACATACAACTTAGGTATTAGGTGATCTACTCAGTTATGGTACTCAGTGAGCTACTGTTAATGCTACCATGGACCACACAGAGATTCTGGATGAGAGCATGCAGCAAGGATTAGTGTGAGAGATCGTTCCTCAAAGAGTTCAGTGATGGAGAATGTAAAGAAAACTTCCACATTTCCTAAAGGTCTTTCACAGAGCTGTGTTCACTGATGGAGAACCATGCATCCCCCACGATGTCACAGGATGTCAACTGTAACCCTGGAGATGTGAGTGCCAATGGTGTTGTACATGTTGCATAGCTGTGTTGAGTATTGCAACATCGCTAACCAATTTGTGGTGTACGAATGAACTGTGAGGAATTTCGTTTACTATTTTTGCAAAAGAATGTTTTCAGTCATCACACATGGTCTCATTAGAGTGTCCACACTGAAGGAGGCATGCGCTATTATGCACCAGTGTGAAATAATGCATTATATCCTGTAAATCATTGAATGCATTGACAGCACCCATAATCCTGTTCTGCCACCATCAGATGGATGCAGGGACTTCTGCAACTGCAAAAGGTGTCCATTCTTCCAGCAGTCATGGATGACAAATACTGGTAAGTAGTTATGAGTTTCTGTGATTCCTGTATTTAGCCTATATAGACTAAGACTGCTTTGTTTTTGAGCTGTTGGGATAAGTTACATATTTCTTGTTTCAGCTTTTGGAATGTCAACTGCAAGGTTCCTGGGAATGTGCATGATGCCAATGTACTGAGACAATTAAATCTGATTCAGAAGGCTCATCTGCTCCCCAAGGTAGTTATATCATCCATTTTCCCTTTGCTATTCTACCCATCAGTGGTGGAAGAAGTATTCAGAGCCTTTATTTAAGTAAAGTTCCTACATTCAAAACCTTACTTAAGTAAATGTAACACTTAATCTTTCAGTTTATCATTAGCGTTAAATACAGAATGCAAAATTAGGAGATACGTGGTTTTCACTGGATAGCAAGGGTATGAAAAATTGTAATCTGAAAAGTAAATAGTAACTAAGGTTGTTAGACAAATGTAGTGGAGTAAAAAGTTCAATATTTGGCTGTAAGAAAGTTGCACCATTTTCAATTACCTTGCTCAAAAGACCCATCCATGGTTTTTTTTGTTTGTTTTATTTGTTTTTTTATATAATGTATTACCTTCAGAGAGTGAGGATGATTGAGGAACAACATATGGACTTTTTTCTTCTTGGGGGCCTGACCTACCCATTGATGGTCTGGCTGATGAAGGGCTATGTCCAGTCTCCAGCTGTAACACCAGAGAAGGAGTCATTCAACATCTACCTTAGCTCAACCAGAACAGCCAAGATAAAGTCAAGATAGAGGGTGCTAATGAATTGAAGTGTTTTCTACTTCCCATTTAAGTGGCTGCAACTTGTTGTGCTCTCCAAAACATTTGTGAAAGAGAAAAGGAACATGTCCACCATGCCTGGGTATTGGAGCATACTCCAAGCAGCAGTATTGGAGAGATACTAAACTCATCCTGTTTCAGGACCAGTGATTCTGATTCTGATGAACTATTTTTAATTTTGATCTGCTAATGTGAAATTATGGAATTGATTTATTCAGTGTATGAATGTTCATGTTCCTGTGAACAGTGGCTTTCAAGAGTTCAGGTTTCTGATGTTTTTTTTTTTTACGTTATTGAAAATGATAATGTACAGTAGTGTTCATTGTACAGTGTTTTTTATTATTCTACTATTGTGCAGAACTGCATAAAAAGGGCAGTGGCAGTTCTCAAATAATACTCTCAATAGTTGTTTCTTTGTACTCAGTTCTACTGGATATATTAAAAATATTCAAAATTAGCTACGCTATAATTGTAAACCTCTTAGCCTACTATATAGAAATTAATTTAAGTTAAGGCTGCAGGCTTCTGTAAAAAAAGACAGTAAAGCCTATAGATGATTTAATAAACTAACTATATAAAATTAAGAACTGTTAACTACAGTCGAGTATATTCCCCTTCTTCATAAGCCAAAGAACAGAACTCGAGAGATGTCAGCATGTAGTGAGACGTTGTGTACAGAGATTTTCACTCCTCAGACCTCAGTGATCACTTAAATGCTACTCAGATAGTTGCTCAGGATTTGTGCCTGTGTAAGTAGTTTACTGAAAACATGGCATATCTCAGTTATGTGTTCTGACCCTGAATTAAGCCCATTTATCTTCTGTGCTATCATCCAGACTGAGGAGCATTAAGTCCACTAGACTACCTCACATTTTGAATTAGTCACAATATATCTCATACAACACACACATTTAAGTTTTTGGAAATTGAAAAGATTCTCAATAAATCTAGGTGATGTCATTTGAGCCAAAATTAAATACAGTACATAAATATGACAGTATTAATTAATTAATAGTGTTGTTCCTTTAAAATCCACAAAGAAATATGCAATTCCACTTGAGACAGAGATTATCTTTGAGATTGTATTTTTTATGGAATAAACTGCAAACAAAAATCATTTAATGTTGTGTATAAGCAGATGTGCTTATCCTTTAAATGTCCACTACGCCTGATTTTAAGGGCATCTATTAGCAGAAACAGAGTATAGATTCCATAATGTACAAATGGATATCATAAGTACATTTTCATTAACGTATAATCACCTGTACCTATGAATTGTTTTCTTTTCTTAGGCTTAGAATGAGCCCGTTATATCTACATCGGGTGCAGGTCCCTCTATAGGGAGCCGCCATTTTGCTCTGCTAGAGTAGCTCAGAACAGACAAACCTCTAAAGAGCCCCTTCCATGTTTCACATTTTAAGTGGCATCGTGAATCTGGAGTGAAGCACCGGAAGGACAACAAAGAAGAAGAAAGCAAGACAATAAAGAAGAAATAAGAAGAATCAGTGTTTGCTGGTGCTGGCTAGCAAGTTTGAGAAATGGGGGATCATACTTATTGTTTAGCATGGAAAAAAGCAAAGGAGTGTGAATATAAGTAATTAGAAGTACACTATCGGCACTTGACAGCCACTGTACGCTCTAATACACACTTGGAAAGGGAGGGGAAAGAGAGGGGCATTCAGGTGGTTGAATCCTATATAGTGAACTTTTAAAGGCATGGACACAGTAAACAAAAAGAATAATACACACACATGGCCACAAGAGTATTATTTGTGTATTATTCACACGTGCGCACACATGCTTCTTATGTGGTCTTATGGCTCCATCTAGAGGCCATCACAAATAACACCCATCTCTGATCTATACCGCTGAACCGTCAGGGTAAGCATCTTGGCCTTTTTTGACAACTTTTTTCCTAAATAAAAAAATGCAGGGAGCTGCTGTGCAAATAAGCTTCATTATTGAAAAGAAGTTCAACAACAATTGAAAATTAATTTGCTGAGAATATAAAAATGTTGAGTAAAAAGGTAATCTGGAAACAGTTTTTATCAATTAACATTTACATTTACAGCAGAAAAGACACTCTTATCCAAGTAAATGATAAAATGATATTTACCCCACAGTGGTGTTTTACTGTGAGTTTTCTGTTCATAGTCAGTTTTGGAAAAGGTTTGTTATAATGTTTTTCTGTTATGTTGTTTTTGCTGTAAGAAATAAGTTGTTACTTAAGGCAATACCTTAATATGTAATCAATCAATCAATCAATAATTCAATCAATTGTTGTTGTTGATGTTGTTGTTGATATAATAATAATAATAATAATAGTTATCCATCCATTATCTATACCGCTTTATCCATCTGTGTCGCGAGGAAGCTGGAGCCAATCCCAGCATCTTCTGGCGGGGTACACCCTGGGCAGGTCACCAGTCCACCACAGGGCCAACACAGACAAACAGCCACACACGCTCGCATTCACACCTATGGGCAAATTTAGAGTAGCCAGTTGACCTAATCTGCATGTCTTTGGACTGTGGGAGGAAACCGGAGCACCCTGAGGAAAACCACTCATGCACGGAGAGAACATGCAAACTCCACACAGAAAGGACCCTGGGTGACCCAGGGCTCGAACCCAGGACCTTCTTGCTGTGAGGCAACAATGCTAACCACTGCACCACCATGTCGCCCATAATAATAATGATAATAATAATAATAATAATAATAATAATAATAATTTATTATACAAAATAATAATAATAATAATAATAATAATAATAATAATAATAATAATTATTATTATTATTATTATTATTATTATTATTATTATGTTCCAAAAACCAAGTTAATGTTCACAGAACTACATTATAAGGGTTGGTCACACTCAAGTCACATCTCAGGTGACCACATCAGTGTCATTGATCAGTGGGATCATTGGGGGTCAGTGATTGGTTGCTGGGCAGAGGTAGCTCATATGTTAAAACATTGGATTTCTGATTGGAAGTTGATCATTCAAATTCCAGCGCTGCCAAGCTACAACTGCTTGAGCAAGACCCTTAACCCTCAACTGCTCAGTTGTATAAGGGTGTTGTTGGTTCTAAGATTTAGGTCAGTTTGAAACTAATATAAACAATAGCTGTGATACGAGCTGGTGAGCTGCATAGAATGCGGGACAATTCCTAATGTCCACATAAAAAATCCAGTAGGCTTTATTGCACATATCAATGCCAATGATTCAATAAACTACACTTCCCAGAATCCTCTGCAACTGACCAACTATAAACCACAGGACATTGCACACTCATAATAACTATCCACTTTCATAGTGTCCAGACCAATAACCATAGCATTTATACATGAGTGGACGTCCTAACAGGTAGTCAAAGGTGAAGTGTGTCTGAGGTTGTTGGCTGTATGCAGTACAATGTTTTATCTTTTAATTTTTTTTTAGGGTGTGGTTAATAAGGAGACTGATGACTTCAGACCTTTATTTAGCCAATGTGCTGTATTAAGTTGCACTTTAGATAACTCACCATGGTGCATTGCCGAATTGTACATGGTGTATGGCTGGATGAGAGGTGGACCAACTGGCCACTGGAGGATGGGGTCAAAATGACATTGGGAAATACCTATAAAACAACTGACATGAGGCAAATGAAAACATAAACATTCACTCCGGACAGCAACACAGTTTTTCAAACAGGTTTTCTCAGCCACATAAAACCCTTGGGCTTAAACAGTTTTTTTTTAAAAAAAAACAAAAAAACATTATGTTCTATGTTGTACACTTTCCATACCACTTTATCCATTGTGGGCAGAGGGAAACTAGAACCACTTCCAGCTGACTACAAGCAGAGTACACTCTGGACAGATCATTAATCCATTGCAAAACCTATGAGTTTAGAGTAGCCAACTAACTTAATCCACATGTCTTTGGACTGTGGGAGGAAACAGGATTACCCAAAGGAAACCCATACAGGCATGGGGAAAACATGCAAACCCCACACAGAAAGGCACCCTGGTTGACCCAGGGATCAAGACCAGGACCTTCTTGCTGTGAGGCAACAGTGTTAACCACTACACCACTGTGCCACCCACGTCTTGTTCAAGTAAGATTTTTTTTTTTTTTTTTTTTTTTTAAATCTGGACTGTTGCAATGTGGAGCAAAGTTAGTTTCCTCACAGTGACTATCTTACTTGTAAGGAAGCTTCTATAGAAAAAAGCATATTTAAGAAACCAGTTATACAACTGAAAGCACACCAACCTGAACGTGTGGACTTAGACAAAGAGGCTTTATTTTTATTTTATTTTTAAAGAGCCATCTTTTTATTAAGAAACATTTAAACCATAAAAGTGAGTATTTTGAGTTTTGATAGAACTTATGTGTTAAATTGTTCACCTAGTGTAATTTGTCAAATGTTATTACTCTGTGTGTGTGTGTGTGTGTGTGTGTGTGTGTGTGTGTGTGTGTGTGTGTGTGTGTGTGAATGTACGTGTGTCTGGTAGTGAATTCCATGCTTGTTTTACTTCAGAGATGTTGTGTTATGTTAAGTGGGGTTATAAGAGCTGTTTAAGAAAACTGAACTGTGCAAATATCTGTAAATATTATAAACCTGCATGAGCATTGTATTTGATTACTTAAAGTTGCAGCAAGATGTTTACTCTTGGTGACAATGCTTAAAGTTGTACCTGCTTAGTATTCTGCAGAATGAAATACTGCCCATGTGCTATTTAGATTATAGGCATACACTGAAAATAACCTACAGCATAAATGCTTTAATTTGTTGTGTTTCTCGACATCCTATTTCCTAATAAAGACACTGCACTCTGTCAGTGTCTGGTGTAAAGGGCACTTGGTTAACATGTGAGTGCCATGAATGCAATGTTACAGCAGTCTAGTGTAAAATGAGCTTTATTTTGAGAATCATGAACAGAGGAGGAAATGATTACAGTGAGTGAGTAATTTTATTTTTTTTAAAGAAGTGATTAATTAAATTGTGCAAAAAAAAGGTTGTAATTTGTAAAGGGTTACTTAGTTTATAAAACAGATTATGCTAAACTGTCTTTCAGGAATTATGGTTATTTGTGTGAGACTTCTGATTCTCTACGGCTTTATGGAGTCTCAGTCAGGTATGAAAAACTCTCTCTCTCTCTGTGTGTGTGTGTGGGTGTGTGTGTGTGTGTGTTTGTGTGTGTGTGTGTGTGTGTGTGTGTGTGTGTGCATGTGTGCAACATCTGAGATGGTGGAGTTCTGTAAATTTAGTGGAGTATAAAATTTGTTTTTGAAAAAACTCCTCTTGTAAACAAGAAAGCACATTAATCTAGCTGCAGGTAACGTTTAGACACTTACAAAGAATAAAGGCGTGAGAGAAACCTGAGGGTATATGAAAGTCTGTGTTTGCGCCAAACTACAGTTCACACTGCCTCCATGTGTGAAGAGTGATTTTCAAGATTTGAGAATGCAGAAGCAGGTTAGACAGGGTGAACTGCAGTAATGTGGACAGTAATGTGGGGCACGTTGTAATTTATTGTTTCTTAGCCTGAAAGTAGCCTAAAATGTCCCACATTAGGCTAATTCACTCTAAGTTACAGGACACAAAAACGCGCTCGTGCTTGTGTGTACAGGAACTGAGAGTCAACACTGTCAAAACACCCAATAACTAACGTTTGCCTTCTTTGTGTGTGTGATTTTCTATTGTCTCATTTTTACGTGCTGAAAAGGGAACTGAAGTGTAAAAAATGGACGAAATATGCATAATAGTTAACTGCTGCACTGATAACAATAGACTTCTATCTGTAATAAAAGACAGATGACTAAAAATGTCCCAGAAACGGTTATGGTGTACAGATTCAGAGAAGAGTGACGTAAAAAGTAAAATATCAAAAATTACAGCCTTAGATTATAGGTAATAATAAACTGTACATTTGTAAATTTCTCTTGTTAACAGAGCAGAAACATTTTTCCGTGGTTTACGAAGTCAGATTGAAACATCATTGCTGCCATTGTGGTGAGATTCAGTACAGAATTTTAAAATGAAAACCTTGTTAGTCCATCATAGTACTGCAGTGTGAGGTGGTGTAATGGTGAAGACAGACACAGGGCTTCCAGTTCGAGGATCAGTGGCGTCTCTGGCACAGAAAGCCTGGTGGGGCATAACAAACTCTGTGGGCATGATCCAACACGTCAGTGACGCTACATAACAACCTACTTGCTCAATGAATTAAAAAACAAACACATTTGAATTAACATTATTTTAACTAATTATTTTCCACTCCAGTAAAAATAAGTAAGTTCAACAACAGGTCAACTATGGCAGGTTTAAGTTAATCTGATTAAATAAATAGAAATAACCCAGTGGGTAAAAAATTCAGCATCAAATCAACATCAACCATTGATGTCAACTGATCATCAACCTAATGACAAAAATGAAAGTTTTCACTGACGTCAATGTATGACATTGAAATGACATCGTGGGTTGACATCAATAGAATGTTAATGTACTACATTGAATCAACACCATGGTGTGACATCAATGCAACATCAACGATTGACATCAGGATGACGCATCCTTTCAATGCCAAATCAATGTTGATTGCAGATATTGCTTTGATGTTTTAAAACCTAATTAAGCAACACAAATATTCTTTTAAATTTTATGAAATGCAATACAAAAAGAACTTTCTTCATACTACATCAAAAATCAGTGCTCCAAAATATTCCTGTATGTCTCAACATGTGTGCAGTGGTAGCTCAGTGGTTAAGACATTTGACTAGTGATCGGAAGGTCGTGAGTTCAAATCCCAGTACTGCCAAG